>LAPY01003338.1:38098-50827 GCA_000970635.1 Eragrostis tef | reverse complement strand
GAGATTGACGAAATCACATTGTGCACCCACAAAGCAAACAAAACCAAGAAAAGAACAACAAGCTTAGAGTTAGCACCCCCGTTGATTTCCCGGCCTCTAGCTCATAATGTACAGGACTACACTAGGGCCTTGTTATTGCCTAGCTAGTTGGTTGCTTGCCTCCATGTATATATGCCCTTCGAGTAGTTTAGCTAGCACAGACTACCTATCCCCCCCTCCCTTCCCATAAGCTACTGATACACTACACCGGCAATGGAGAGAGGTCACGGCCTGGCCTCTCAGGGCCCCCGCCACATGTAAGATCGTCACCGTCGTCGACGACGTCCTACACATGTCGCTATTGCAAAAGGGAGTTCAGGCAACCACAAGGGCTGGGAGGCCACATGAACGTCCACAGGTGGGACAGGGCCATGCTGATCCATGGCAAGTGCTCCGCACACCGTCTTGCTTCTCCTCCAAAAAACCTAATCCTAGTGGCAGAGTTATTGATCTTCCTAGACACAGCTTGGCGCTACCACCACACTGCACCGGTGATAGCGACACGGTTGCAGGCGCAGCGGCGACCAAGCCGGACCCATGCCATTTCGCCTCCAGTTCGTCCGCTGCGACAAAGAACTTGTTGGAGGCGAAGAACTTTGAGTTGGGGCTTGAGTGGCGCGGTCATCGTGGTGGCTCGGTGGATGGTTTGGATCTTGAGCTTAGACTTGGATGCTCTTGAGACGGCCCGGTGCATGGGTGAGCGCATTTGGGTTTGGTTGGCATGACTGTATGGCTTGTACCTCTACTCGTGTTGCTAGTTTCCAGTTGCTATCTGCATTTGATATGTTTTCATATGTCCTTTTTTAGTTCAAGTCTCATATATTTTAATATGTGATGATTAGCGCTAATTGAACTGGGGTAAAATATGTGTCCTTTTTCTGTAGGTAAAATGTGAACCACGATAGTATTTGAAAAGACAATACAATGCAATGAGAATTAACTGAAGGAAAAAAATACTCCGCACGATAGTATGACTAGAAACCTAACGGTTTGAAATCCAAGTGACCCATCACACACAAGTGTTATTTAATTGATTAGATATGGTTGTACGACACGTTCGTACAATGGGTCATATGTAAAGAAACACTTAATTTGAAATACCAATGATGTATATTATTATTTCTACTTTTTTGGTCCTCTCTTCTCAAGAGTGAGATATACGCCGGTACAAATAAAATTAGCACATGGGCAGCAGGACAGAAAATTTGGAATCAACGCCAAGTTCTATCAAGCGGTTAAGCACATGAAATTTGAACAAAATTTGCAACTAGCAGGTTGGAGGTCAAAATCCATCACTGGTGCACGCGAATAGGTTTGTATGGCAAGGCATGTTATCGTCACTATGGTTGGGGAATAATCTACTACTGTTCCCTTCATAGATATGTGCCCTATAAACATATAACTAGGTGATTACCCGCGCGTTGCTGCGGAATATTTACATGAAGTATTGAACATACATAGTGTTAATCTAAAGAAAAGAAAATGCAAGAAATTTGGAAATCAAACTGGCAGCATTGATAATATATAAGTACATGCTGTAAATAATAATATTTAACTCGATGATTGCATATCGATCTGATAAGGCTACAGTAAAGACCAAATTTGTTATCTTTTTAGCAAACAATGAAGTATACCATATGTTAGTTCTATCAAATTCTTGAAAATTGGAACATATATTCGTAGGCAAATTGGTACATCCAAATGAAAATGCTTCATAAAGTGTCTACATGGTGTACCGGTGTCCAACATGTTTGGCGGTGTGGCTATGAGTGATCAGGGACTGCAGCTACTATGAAGGATATTAGGTCTCTCTTGGGAATCGCCGGTGATGATTTTCCCAGTGAGTACTTTCTTGTTGAGACATTAGTGTGAGTAGATGTCTACTCTCTTGCTGGCACACTATGAAAAGTTAATGAACTCTATTTCCACTATGCATTACATTCAGTAAACATGTAAACGACAGAGAATCTAAAGAATCATGTACAGTTACTTATTTAGGCAGAAGTTGTTGCCGTGTCTTCCAGTGATACATTGAAACATTTTTAGGGATACATTGAGCTTGTTGACTGCATGCATTACCTTACCAATAAAACATTCAGCCTAACTGATCAATCTAAAATGTAAAATGTAGTCCTAAAAATGAAACTAACTAATGGATCAGTAGTAATTATCTTCATAACATGTTGGTGTGTCTTATGATAAATAACTGGAAGGGTTAACTCAACAAAATGTTCAAAATAAACGGTAGCAGAAAGGAAAATATCTCTGAACCGGCCTCTGCCTCTGCTAGTATCCATATGCAAATTGTATGCCCATGGAGAGATGTTAGCATCCATATGCACTGTACATGAGAGATTCAAAAGCTGCAGCATGATGAGGCTTAGAACATAAATATGAGATGGATGGGCGTGTACATCCATGGTGTGAAAAGAATGTGAAGAACTTTGTCCCTCTTATGCTGAGGAGATATACAAATTATTGTTGGATAATGAAATGGTTTCCATGTTTAATTAGCAGGAAACTACCTAGGTGCGCAATCATATAACAGAGAACAGAAGGGAGATGTGTGGTGGAAATTGAAGTAAAGGTCGAACAACTGACCTGGAGGGCAATGCTAATCGCAAGCTATTAGTTATTAGTTATTTGGCTTGCTAAAGTGAAGGCGGATTACTGGATCACTTATATATTACCTGCGACTTCGAAGGAAATCAGAGTCAGCATGTAAGGAAGAAAAAAATGCAGCCTGCCAATGTACCATGAGCTACAGGTGCGGGTAGCCAGCACCATCTCTAACAACATCACCTACCAACTCCATAATAAAGTCATCCCGGAGGGATGTGGTGGCCTACTCTCCCAAATCAAGATTTTGGACGATCTCCCAAAAAATAACCAGAAGAGGTGGCAGCCTGCTGACAGATCTGTGCAGGTATCCGCTACCATACCATCCTCAAGATAACAGAAAGGACATGCCCTCTGCTCGTAGGGGCAAGGGCCATATTTGTCGTTCAGGAGATGAATTGGAAGAGTAATTATAGCACACTAAAAAGGACCTCTTGATTGCTGAGTGGGGCAACAGTTTTCAAAGCACTATAGAATAACGTAAGGAAGATGAAAGCTGAAATTGAATCGGGTGAGGAATAGCTGCAGCGATGGCACAATCTCTTGATTGTCTAGCCGTAGTGCAAATTATTTGTACAAACATGCATGCATATCCTATCGATAGCTCCATTAGTGGCATTATGGTCTCTTGATGGCTGGAGTTTCTGCGCATGCCCGTCCACGATTCTCATAGCACGGAGAGGCACAGATTAAAGAAGGCAGTTACTCATAGCATGGAAACTTGCAGATTAAAGATGGGATCGGGAGGAGAGGCATGGACGCAGATTAAAGATGGGATCGGGAGGAGAGGCATGGACGGGAAGCCTGGGTTTGCACGGGTAGGATGCATTGCAAAACTTGATCTGCTGGAGAAAATTCAAAGGGTGACGTGGAAGCATGAGAGTGAAGCTTTATAGCAATTAGTGATTGTTAGTGGGTTGCATCTATATAAGATATATAGATAAGTGATCATCAAGATGATCTTATCATTGCTCGTTGTAAAAAATCAGCTACTTAATATGGTTCTTGTAGGCATGTCAGTAATGTGCATTGCCAGCATGGTCAACTTTCGCCAGCGTTAATTAACAACATACCAGCCAATCTATGTTGTCCATTTGAAACTACATGACCATATTGAGATACAAGGGAGGCTAGTTAATCACGCGATCAACATTTACCTTTCCGCATCCTAGGCTACACTCATTGGATCAATCGCCACTCCCTACTCTCGAAATGAACCAGATCTTGCTTGAGTAACCATACTTCAGTACGCCCTCCTTTTTCATAATGGAGATATATATAGTTCCCCTATTATAGATCAAATTAAAGAGGGGGTATTTTGTTGTTGATTTTGGTTCCTTTGTCTTCATATAATTTTTTTCTTTAAGGAGAGAAAAATTCCACAAAAATACTTGAAAATATTAGTATAAAAACAACTAAATTTTCTTGGATCGGGAGCTCCCCCGACAGCTGGGTGGGCTGGTTGCACAGATTGCACCAAATAGGTGCATTGCACCAAATATTTCCCCGTATAACCAAACATTGACCCATATAGCCGGCCAATAATAAGGACAGACACTAAATAAAACACCATGTGAACATTTTTTTTATGATTACATAGTACAACTCGTACACTCACAACGCACACACACTTACCCGTATGAACACACATACGCAAACCCTACTCCTATGAGCATCTTCGAAGACTGAGCCGGCAAACTTTCGAGATTGACGAAATCACCACTAGGCCACGTGAATATTTTGACTAGTACAATATATGGCAAGATAATTAATAAGGAATGATGAGGAAATAATTTCTTATATAAGAAACCACGTTTACATGTACAAGAACCAAGGAAGCAAGAAAGAAGTTTCTTCAATTGGGACTGCCCTGACCTCTTCATTTCATGATGGCACAGGTTTGCAGTCGCAGCAGTACTAGGTGCCTACCCCGCGCGTTGCTGCGGAAATTTCATGGTGTTGTAAGAGATTGATGGAGACGAAGACAGTATTTAAAAAGTGCAAACTGGTTTGTAAGCACGCCTAAAATAATTTAGAAAATTGCAACAATACAAATTATAAATCCCACTCAGAAAAACCAACATGCTTGGAGGAAATATGCATCCCAAGCACGTTGGTGGTGCTTACAGCAATAGCAAAAAATTAAACGTACAAAAAAAGCATCTGCTTCACGCAAACCACAAAGCATTTGGAATTGATTTTGCACAAATGTTCAAATATATCCTCAGAACAAACAGGCGCCTCAGGGAAAGGAAATTCCAAGCAAGATATTCACCGAGCCACAAATGAATCAGTCAACAAAGAACTCCAGACTGATATGTAATGAAAACGATGGCAATCCAAATATACATGAGCCACGCCTTGCATGATTCAGCAGCTAAAGATGGCAAAAATGGAAGCCGATCGATGCATTGCATGTTGCCTTGCTGGTGTTGAGATGAAATGGCAGCTAATGGGAATGTTTCTCATAGTGTCACAGGAATGTGCTTTGATGATCCGCTATATATGGGAAAGAGAAGTGGTGTCCTTTCTGGGGGTTAATGTGAATTGGGGACTGGGGAGGTGAAGTGAGCGTGGTATGTTATGAGCCATTAAGGCAATATTTATTTTTTCAAATAGTGGCTGCAGTTTTTTGCATGCATGTGTGGCAATTATTGCTTTCACGTCGGTGCAAGGTTTGCAATTTCGGAAAACCCGAAAGAACCGTTACCAAAAAAACCGGTCCGGTAAACCGGAAAAATCGAGCGGCTTATCGTTTTGTTCGAAAACACATTGTCGGTTTTTGCGAAATACCGGTCGGTTGCTGCGGGAACGATGAATGAAGGGAAAATTATTGTAGAAGACATATACATTTAATATAAATTAAAATTCATATATTGACATCATAAAACCTACTATAATTCATGAAGTACAAAATAGCCAGGGGAGATCCACTTTATTCTTTACATGAGAAAAAGACATCAATTTTTAATAGGCTACAATAACTTAAATTCTTGGCGTATGTATGGAATGGGTTGTGCTAATTAATTAGATTTCATATATGTTGTTTATGTGGAGTGCTATGAAGGCATGGTATTTTGAAAATAAAAAATCAAATATTTGCAATTCCATAATCAGTATCAGCCGCAGCAACATTCGAATGTGTACATTTTGAAACCACAGAACTGAGAACTGTTGAAATGCCATAATATTTGGGGAAAATTTCCTAGGTGCCATTGCAAAATTGCATAATCCCGAATATGCCACTGTCAGTGACACAGGTGGGTCCCACCTGTCAATGAGACACCAATGGTATATACGGGATTACAAAACTTTTGCAATGATACCTACGAAATTACCTTAAACTAAAGATAATGAGTATCATGCAATATAATAGCCTGGTTACTCAAGTATCTCACCAAAGATTAAAATAGAACATGGCTTGCACCAGGAATGGTAACCGGCAGAAATCACACGTCCGAGACTAATGTGTGTGTGTGTGTGTGTGTGTGTGTGTGTGTGTGAGAAAGAGAGAGAGCATGGATGCGTGAAGGCACAGGCACGCTGGAGCGTGGTTACCACAAGCAGACCATTGTGTGAATTTGAAATGTGTGATGCGGAGCTGGAACTAAGCAAGGCCTGAGGCCACGGGCCCACGGCCACTTATAGGAAAATTGGAGGCCTCTCAGCTACCACCCCTGCGTTTGTGATAATTGTGCTTTATGAGTGCGGAGGGTTTCGAATATAAATGAGCAGTTGCAGTATGTCTCAGGTGGCAGGAGGGGAGAGCAATAACCACAAAATCTACATGTTCGCGTTCCATTGCTTATCAGTTAATGGAGGTGAGAAGGCAATATTAGTAACTGTTAGGAAAAGGAGGCGTGGGTGGGGGAGGGGAGGAATGTACACTAGTGTTGTTCAGATCAAAGGAAGGATCTGATGGTTGGTGTCTGATGAACAAACAGATCGGGCGGTCAAAATAATATTGATGAAGTGGCTCAACGTGAGAGCAACTTTATAGCAATAAGTAATAGTTAGTGGGTTGCATCTATATAAGATATATAGATAGATAGATATGAGCAGAGCAAGAGCCTCACGAATTGATGCTTTAAAAAGAAAATGTTTCTGCATGATATCCCATTTCTTCATTGCTTATCAGTTACCCGATATGAAACAGATGCCGGACATACTAATGTCCCTGTGATGATTCGGGTGGAGTGAGTATATATGAGCATAGCAGGAGCCTCATGAATTGATGCTCATAAAAAGAAAACGTTTTTGCATGGTATATTTCATTTCTTCATTGCTTATCAGTTATGGGAGATGAAACGGATACCAATAAATTCTGTTGGAAAGCGAAGGTGGGTGGTGGAGAGTAGTATACATCAAGCAGCAACGTTGTTTGATCAAAGAAAAGATCTGACGGGTGAGGGCTAATTAACAAAAGGATCGAATGGTCTAAATAATTCTGATGAGGTGGCACAAGGTGAGAGCAGAAAAATAGCAATAAATGATCTTTAGTTGGTTGCACATATAAAGGAATAATAGATTACTTAGTTTGTTCTTAATGACACAAATTGACAATGCTAGAAGTAACGGTGGACAAATTGACAATGACATAGCAAGATAATTGGCGCTAATAAAGAGCGAGGAAAGAACGGTATATGAGAGAATTTTGGGAAGGAGGGAGGGAGAAAGTGACTGACATGATTTGTTCTGGACCTTGATCCAATGGTTCAAATTATTTGGATGATGTGGTGGCTGCATGAGAGTTGAACTTTAGAAGGTACGTTTATGTTAGATAGTTGAGATTCTCTTGTAACCGTGAACGTGACTTACACGCCAAGCCAAGCCTATAAATAGAATCATGTATAGATAACCTTGGCTGGTGGTTAAGATCACAAGTAACAAACTCTTTGTTGTAATCTTTTGGCATTGTACCGCCTATATAACACGTAGCGCGAGCTGAGGCAAAGTTATCGCTTCTGCCATTCTTTCATGGTATACAGAGAGCCTATCCTCTAAACACATCCAATGGCGAGTTCATTGTTCAATCTACCCAACCTCAACTTTCCCATCACCGAGAAACTCACCAAGAGCAACTACTTACCGAGATCAGCACGTCCTCGCCTACCTCGTCAACTCGGCGTCAAGGAAAAAACATTGAATTGATCACTCTCATTTCCTATACACAGATCATGTCAGTCTACCACAAATGGACCGATCATAGCTTCATCGCGACCTAATGCCACTATACCCACTCTACAATCCTGCAAGAAACGCTATTCCAACTGGAGGGAGGAAAAGAATAAGCAAATGTACAGTTGGGCTCGCCCTTTGCTGCTACTTTCTACTCCGGCTCTTCTCGGTGCGACGGCAAGCCTTGACTCCTCATGGTGTGCGTGCTGGACGTCGTCAACGCGTTCGACCCCGAGGCCGACCCGTGCGACGTCGACGGCGAGCTGGTGCCGGACGACGACCCGGCGGAGTAGTGCGATCCGCGCAGGCCGTGGGACCTCCGCCTGTACCGCGACCCGGGCACCCCCGGCCGCGTTGGCTCCTCGATCATGTCCGGCCGCAGCCGCGGGTCCGCCTGCACGCACAGCAGCCCTATGCGCACGCACAGCTCCACCTGCTCCGGCACCGCCGTCGACTTCACGGCGGGGTCAAGCAGCTCCTGGCTCCGCCCCTTCTTGTACAGTCTCCACGCCTGCACGTATGGACATGTCAGTTAGCCCATTGAGGAGAATGTGCACGAGCAAGAAGAGAAGAGCAAGACTTCAAATGCGTTGGCAATCGCACATACTACGTACGTATTCGAGGAGGCTGTCGGCCTCGGAGTCAGGCGGCGGCTCGAAGGACGAGTTCTTCCGGCCGGAGATGATCTCGAGGACGACGACGCCGAAGCTGAACACGTCGGCCTTGGTGGAGAGGTCGCCGTGCATGAGGTACTCGGGCGCCATGTAGCCGTTGGTGCCGGCGACGCGGGTGTGGACGCGGGAGCGGCCGTCGCCGGCCTCCGGGAAGAGCCTGGCCATGCCGAAGTCGGCGATCTTGGGCACCCAGCGGTCGTCCAGGAGGATGTTGCTGGCCTTGATGTCGCGGTGGATGATGGGCGTGTGCGCGTCCTCGTGGAGGTACAGCAGGCCGCGCGCCACGCCCACCACCACCTCGTGCCGCCGCGGCCAGGTCAGCTCCGCGCGCCGCGACAGGTCCCCCTCGCTGTAGCTGCCGCCTGGACATTGCACAGAAGAGGATCAGCCCCAGAACTTCGTTTGACTCAGAATGCAATGCAAGAACAAGAAATCGCAAAAAGGTAACACGAGCGGAGTCTTCTCTCGGAATCCTATAATGGCACGGAGGCCTTGATTGGGCCATCACGGCTCACGGAGCCCATTCAGACCATATTCAACCAACCACGGGCTGAAGTGCATCTAGGCTCATTTGACTCCATCTCGCCTGGCCCAGGCTACCTATAACATTTGGGCCCAACAAAACCCAGGATAACGTATTTTGCGGTACAAAAGGTTTCATGTTCCACTGGAAAAAAGACGTGAAGAAAATCCATGCCCAAGGACATTCCTAGTCAAGTCAAGGCAACTAGTACGATCATCCGCAAGAACTCGTTACTTGCACGGCGTGTCCTAGACTCGCTGACAAAGCACGTTCCGATGGAAAAACGAAGCTCGGTCATCGTCTTCTGCCAGGTCCTGACCGACGACCCACAACAGCATCACAGCAACGGCGAAGGCGACGGCACTGCCTCGTCTCTCAATTCTTGTGACGCCACGTCGGATTACACGGAGACGTATGTGCCTGCCGTCGCATCATGGGCCAGAGCAAAAGAAAGGAAAAACACGAAGAAGCGCGTCCCGGTGAAGGAGCGAATGCACGCGGGCAACAAGTCAAGCACGTTACAGATGGCGTAATCAAGCAATCTAACCAAGGAATAATACGACGAAGCCCAAAAGATCCAGTGGGCACACAGTGGCAAACTGGCTGCGTGATCCGGTCAAAGAAAATGACCCTGGCAAGACAGCACAAGGTTCCCTTTGCCTATAAATAAACGAACTTTTTGAATCGTTTAGCAACGCAGGAGGGCGCGCGTGCGTGCTTTGGACCGGGCATGCCGTCGATGTCATTCTGGCAGGATTTGCTCTTGATAGTCATCAGTGCGGCGCCCACGACCCGCGCTCGGTCCGATGATCCAAGACTAGAGCAAGCAGCACCGCGGAAGCTTTACCAATTTAGAATGTCCTAAACTTTCCAGAAAAGAGAAGGGGAAGGCAGAGAAGGTGCGGGCGACGCGGGTGTGGACGCGGGAGCGGCCGTCGCCGGCCTCCGGGAAGAGCCTGGCCATGCCGAAGTCGGCGATCTTGGGCACCCAGCGGTCGTCCAGGAGGATGTTGCTGGCCTTGATGTCGCGGTGGATGATGGGCGTGTGCGCGTCCTCGTGGAGGTACAGCAGGCCGCGCGCCACGCCCACCACCACCTCGTGCCGCCGCGGCCACGTCAGCTCCGCGCGCCGCGATACGTCACCGTCGCTGTTGCTGCCGCCTGGACATTGCACAGAAAGTCAGCACCAGATCGAATGCAGGGCAGAATTCAAATCAAACTTCGTTTGTCTCAGAATGCAAGAACAAGAAATCGAAATCGCAGAAGCGGAAGGTAACACGAACAGAGGTCTTCTCTCGGAATCCTAGATTGGGCCATCACAGCTCACGAAGCCCATTCAGCCCGTGTTCAACTAACCACGGGCTGAAGTGCATCTTGGTCCATTTGGCTCCATTCCCCTGGCCCAGTTTACGTATAACATTTGGGTCCCAACAAAACCCAGGACAACGTATTTTGCGCTACAAAAGGTTTCAAGAAATCCATGCGCAAAAAGACGCGAAGAATATCCATGTGCACAAGGAAATTCCTAGTCAAGGCAATTAGTACGGTCATCCGCAAAGAACTCGTTACTTGCACGGCGTATCCTAGACTCGCTGACAAAGTGCGTTCCGATGGAAAAACGAAGCGCAGTCTCCTCATCTCATGGACCAGACGGCGACGTGTCTGCCGTCACCTCTCCTCAGGACCAGAGTAAGGAAAGCGAAAAAGGAAACACGAAGAAGCGCGTGCTCCGGTGAGGGAGCGTATGCACACGGCTACAACGAGTCAAGCACGTTACTGATGGCGTAATCAACCAATCTAACCACGGAATAATACGACGAAGCCAAAATGATCCAGGGGCGCGCACCCAGTGACGAAGTGTCGTGCGTGATCCGGTCAAAGGAAATCACCCTGGCAAGACAGCCCAAGGTTCCCTTTGCCTATATAAATAAACGAACATTTAATCACTTAGCAACGCAGGAGGGTGCGCGTGCATGCTTTCGACCGGGCATGCCGTCGTTATCATTCTGGCACGACTTGCTCTTGGTAGTCATCAGTGCGGCGCCCACGACAGCGCTCGGCCGGATGATCCAAGACTGGAGCAGCACCGCGGAAGCTTTACCAATTTAGAATGCCCTACCTCTTCTAGAAACAGAAAGCGCAGAGAAGACGCGAATCTGCAAAGTGAAAGATCACTGTGAAGCGTGCGAACAGGTTTGCGAGGTAGTCAGAGCAAATCGTGGATGAAGCAGAAGGGATCATACAGTGACAGGGATATATTGCTTGGCTGACGCGACAAGTACTGGTGGGAGGCTGCGCCAACCAAACAACTTGTCCACTTCGCCAAATACTATACAACGGTGCCGTGCTGCTGACCGTGCGGAGAGAAGACCAGGTTCCGGGCAAGGCTCACGAATACGGTTGATGGGGTTCGTTGCGAACGAAAGTTCTGACCAGCCGAGTGGTACAGGAGATCTGTGGACTCTGGTAACGCGGACACGCACTCCTGATGGTGATGAGGAACAGGGGAACCCACAGCAGCTGTCAGCCGTGCTTCCGAGAGGGTAGCAGTAATAACAACGCGTCCTATCGGCAGCGCTTGACCTTGAGTCAAACCATAGGAAACGAGCGGTGGCAGCCTGCCAGGGACAGGCACAGCCGCACAGGGTACACGTAACATTGGTTCCGGCCGCCGGACCTTCAGTCAGCCGAAGCTTGCTGGTGCAGAGCATAGAATCGGTCTGCTACCTTTGTCTCGCTGCCTCGTGCATCCGAGATGGATGCACGCGCGTACGGCGACACATTCGTCGGACCAACGCGCTGAATCTAGTGAAGTCTGAACTAGGGGAGACACGTGCATTGTTGACTGTTTTATTACGGATTGCTCTTATTAGTACGAATGCCTGTTTTCGTAGTGGGTGTTCTTCCTAGAGGCTACTGGCAGGTTGACCGCTGGCTCACGCAAGCGAGCCACGGATGGACGGCATCCATGTACGCCCGCGCATCATCTCACCGATCATGCGATCGCTAGTCGTACCAATCACCAAACCAGGACGAGCTGCAGGCAACAACAGTACAGCGACTTTTCTCAACGCATTGATGATGCATTTGTGCAAAAATATCCCCTCACCAACCGCGACTCGGGCTCCTCTTAATCTCTGCCCCCACCAATCTCTAATCTACGAGCTCGCAATTGATCAATCATGGCTCGATCGCGCGAAACTTGATCAACCAGAATCAGTTGACCAACAGACGGTGGAAATTAATTAAGCAATGGCAACTAACAGTGGGAATGGGAATGGGGGGAAGGAAACTCACGGCGGCCGTAGGCGGCGGAGGAGGAGAAGAGGATCTTGTCGAGGCTCTCGTTGGGCACGTACTCGTAGACGAGCAGCTTGTCGTCGGCGCCGCGCGCGCAGTAGCCGATGAGGTTGACGACGTTGCGGTGCTGCACCCGCGACAGCAGCGTGGCCTCGTTCCGGAACTCCTTGGCGCCCTGACGCGACCCGGCGCCGAGCAGCTTGACGGCCACCTCGCGGCCGTCGGCGAGGCGGCCGCGGTACACGGGCCCGAACCCGCCGCGGCCCAGCTGGTTCTTCTCCGCGAACCGGCCCGTGGCCGCCTCCAGCGTCTCGTACCGGAACGCCTTCTGCTCCCGCGCCGCGATCGCCTCCAGGTCCGCCTCCTCCTGCTCCTCCCGCCGCCGGCCGCCCGCGC
>LAPY01003338.1:13250-24781 GCA_000970635.1 Eragrostis tef | reverse complement strand
GATTTTCTCGACCTGCGTGAGAGGTCTTTCTCCTTAAACAAATGCCGTCGGGGGCGGTCTTACCCCTGGCAGGTCGAGTTTTTTCTTAAGCAATGTAGCATTTTAGACTGAGTGCATGATAGATGATACACATTTAAAAAAATAACTCCAAAATTTACATGGCAGTTGGACATATACTTGCTTGCACAAAAGTGGAGAGTGCTGCTTAAGAAGGCACGCACGAAACAGCTACAACCAGCTGAATACAGCTCAGGTATGGAACATAGTTCATGGTGTGTTGACAATTGCTGTACATGAAAACCTCGCTCGCCTGACGACATTATTATGTACAGGAACGTTTTCGCTGTCAAATTTGGGTATGTTTGGGGTGGACAGATTTGATGCAATCCTTCCACCTGGTCAGGTGGGTTCTCTCCTGTGCCTAGTTTGTTTGGAGTATACTGATTTAGTTGCATTATGAAACACTGAAATGGATAACAATGACATGCAAATGACTCAATGCAGGGGGCAATAATGGCTGTTGGAGAGTCAAGACCTACTGTGATAGCTGACAAAGATGGTTTCTTTAGTATCAAGAATGAAATGCTGGTAAGTTTGTGCCAGCATCTAAACTTTGTAGATTTCAACTTTGTATTTGTATGTAACTGGATTACCATCCGTGGTGGCCTAGAACCTGAAACTGAATTATATTGGATCACATCAAGATGAACACGCAGTCCATGCTTCTGTGTTATTCTGGGCATCGGGCACCTCCTGAAGGTGCTGGTTAGGTGTTGAGTTGGTTTCTGTGATGCATAATGATGTGGTCGTTATGTTATGGTTAGATCTATTAGCATTACAATGCTTAACATCATTATTTTCTTACCAATGAAAATGTTAGAGAAAATATGAACATATTTTACTGTCTATTACCTGTAAGTACTGACTCCTGATTCCTTTCAAGTTGTGCTTGTTAACCTTTAAGCATTTGACTGAAGCATCACATCATCTTATTCTGAAATGGAAAAAATAAAGAGAAGAATTAACACGTTATCTTGTTCAATAGTAGAAACCAGATTTTCTTGTTGAAATGCTGATCATTTTAACCAGCTTTTGTTTTGGGATGAATTTAAACAAGTTTATGCTGACCTTTACAGGTGAACGTTACTGCTGACCACAGGATTATTTATGGTGCTGATTTGGCAGCATTTCTACAAACATTTGCAAAGATTGTTGAGGATCCGGAGAGCCTCACATTGTAAAGAATAATGTGACTTGCTTGACTCCCAATTGGAAGGCAATGCCAATAAAATAATGGTATGGAGAGTTTGTAAAGGCATTAAAGGTTATTTAATGAGTTATTTCCACATAGAGAACTCTATAATCTATATGTACCTAAGAAACATGTCATTATCAGCTCCATGTTTCTTCTTCTGGATCAAGATATCCTGATTGGGGGGAAAAAAAAGAGGCAAGAATAAGTGTGCATACTTTTGTGACATTAATAATGCATAAGGATTTCACTTTCAGAATATCTTGTTGTAGCTCGGATGATAGAAATCCAAATAAAGCTGATCCTGGCCAGGAAGAGCATACCCTCACTCTCCATGGTAGCAGCCACCTTCAAGCTACTTCATCCCTTGACCCATGCTGAATTAGTTAGAACGGTCCTGGACAACCCTTCTTGAAACTAGTATTGTTATGGCTATGCTGAGTTTGTGACCTTAGTTCAAACTCCTGGCCCTTCTGAAATTAGTTGTGTCTTTCGATCAAGTAGTATGCACTGAAAGCTTCTCATAGAACTCAAACAAGACTTGCAGCACAAAATGATGCAGAATTCCAACAATAAAATAAAGATAAATCATGCCAGGCACAAACATTTAGCTAGATACATGTACATCCTTAGAAGCTGCCCAGCTCTGCCGCAAAGTCTAGCAGATTACACTCCAAACGCCTGACTCTCAGTCTGATGTAGAGAGAAACTCAACAGCAGGGGGCGTAGCTAAGAGGAGCTGCATGTTTCAGGGCATATGGCCGGCGACTTCCCCTTCGCCCGCCGGCAAGGCCTCCCTGACCTCCAATATCTCTACGCGGCGGTTGGTCCGTTTCCTGATCTTGATCGCCACGTCCTGGGGGCTGAAGGCTCCGCAGACGCTCACCCGGCCACGCTTCTTGTCGATCAGGTGGGTCTCCAGCTCTGCAAGAAATGTTCAGACAAAAGAACAGCTCTCAAATCAAAAGGCTTCAGGTAGGTGCTGCTGTGGTTTCGTGCACTGTCAGCGTACAAAGACGTTTACCTTGCATCTGGAGAAGAGCCCTCCTGATCCTCTGGTAGCACCCGTTGCAGTCTATGTTCATCCTGAGTGTCATGCAGTAGTACTGTGGCAGAGGAACACATGATGGTGTTTCAGTTTCAACTTAAAAGCATTTTTTCTATGACAGACAGAAACCATCGTAGTGGCACTTACCCTGTAGTCCATGGAGATGGAGAAGCTCCACTCTTGACTTGGCTGCAGCGGCGACGACGGCGGAGCGGCGGCCTGGTTTATGATCACAGAGGTGTTTTCTAAATCTGGAAGGACTGGGGAGAGCAATGACTGTAATAAGGGCAGCGAAAAGCAGGGGATTAGCGTGAGAAGCGTGGCTAGATTCTCGCTTTGGTTTGCTTTGCTTATAGTAACTTGTGAGTCGCAAGTCTTTATGGTCACTGGATTGATTCATTGCAGTGTGGGCTCGATGCCAGTTCTTGGAATCAGATTCTGGGGTCAGTGCAGCCTGGCTTACATGCACGATCCCTTTCTCGCTTCCACACAGCTTTTGTTCTGCCTGCTAGTCTTAACCTAGGACATGTTCGCCTGTATAGGACACGGATATCTAATGCTTTCAATTCTACGTTCCTTTCTGCCTTACATAATTACATGGCCGGGGTGGATGCGCACCCTCGGTGTTCTCTGTATGACTGTATCACTGTAAGTCCAGGTGTCACGCATACATACAAGTACAAACGAGCACAAAGTATAACTTAGTTACCATCAGTTAATAATATCCATTTTCCAGTAGCAATATACACCTTACATGGAACCAGTTACCCTATAATCCACCGCAAAACAAAAAAGTTACCCTATAATTACAATATGAGAAGGTTTTGCAGAGCTCGGATTAAATGATCCTTCCTCTATCATTCGAGGTCATTAGTAAAATAAACCCTTCTGAGCCTGAAAATTACGCAGACAGTGATCTCCTTGGACTTTTGGTATAAGTAGAGGGCACGCAAAATTGTTGCAAGGGATTGTAATCTCCGTAAGCTTCTATCACCTCAATCCATGTTCCATCAATGGATCTTGGCTCAGGTCTTCATACCAGATGCAGAAGGATGGTACCAGAATGAGTTTACTAGACCAACTGCAACAGAGCACTCTCCCCAATATGCATATCCACAAAGAGTCACCAAGTTCGCATGACTGGAGCAATCTCCACGAAGTATTAGTAAACATAGGTCATGTAATCGCTTAACCTTCAACAGCCTGTACCTTGGCACGCTCCTGTACTTCACGGAGCATGCTTAAACTTGCTGCACCTTCATGAGGCCGCCAGGCCTTCACAATACGGAACAAATCCCTGATGGCAGAAAAATTATCCTCACTCTCTGCAGTGACTTGCTTGTCTTTAGTCAAGCGGTGACGCTTCCCATAGTAGGCCTCAAAGTCAATCGACTTCTCATTAGCCCTTTGAAGCACGGAGGCTGGTATTCCTGGATATCAAAAGAATTATTTGAGTCACTTTTCTCCTGTTGTGTCAACATCCTAAAACCTTGGGAAATAGGAAAGAAACAGCAATTCAATTTGAGCAAACGATAGACATATTAGCTTGGAACAAACCTGCCAAACGAGCAACATTTACACCGTAGCTTTTGGGGCACGCACCAGGAGTTAACCTATAAAGGAAAGTCACTTCTTCCAAACCTCCTTCGCCCACTCCTACCTCACATGCCATATGACAAAGTGATACCTGTGTGCAATGTCAACACATTCAGGTTAAAGGCCTGCATGAGATCGAATTCACCATGGGTAAATAAAAGTGAAACAATTACCTTGGTATCCTTGTGTTCCACTGCTAACCTATGGTAGTGTGTAGAAAACAAGCCTAGACACTGCACATGATGAACAAGATATTCTAGAACAGATGCCCTGTTGTCAGGCAGAAATTAGTGTTATCACAGTGTATAACAGAAAAACAAGACAACCGCAGATTGTATAGATCATGGAACACAACATAGAACAGATGCCCTGTTGTAAGGCAGAAATTAGTGTTATCACAGTGTGCATAACAGAAAAACAAGACAACAACAGATTGTATAGATCATGAAACACAACTCAATATTTCAACTTACGCAATAGCTTGCCCATCAGAAGTTGATGTACCCCGTCCAAGCTCATCTAGAGCCACAAGAGAATTCTTGGTAGCTGAGGACTGGAGCAGAAGTTGCGCAAGTAATTGATGAGAAAATATGCAAAACCGATCTAGCCAGTCAAATCAGAAAGGGAAGCTTACAAGCACTGAAGCAGTCTCCATGAGCTCCACCAAGAATGTACTTTGGCCGGCCATAATATGATCCCTTGCTCCCATGCGAACAAATATACGGTCAACAAGAGAAAGCTCAAGGGATTCTGCAGGAACATCTGCTCCAATCTGGCAAACAACTTGAAATAAGTCCTCGTGAACAAACAATTCTGACACTGGATGATAAGGATGGTGGGTTACCTGTGCCAATATAATGGTAAGACATACTTGGCGTAAAAGAGTTGATTTGCCACCCATATTTGGACCAGTAAGAACAATAAAGCTGGCATTCCCTGGCCCACCTATCTTAACATCATTTGGTACAAAAGAACCCTTTCCTAGGGAATCACTTCGTAGAATGGGATGGCCAAGGTTTCTTGCATGGAAAGTGGGATTATCATCTGGACCATTTGATTCTTTGATGGTTGGACGACAACTTGGTCCCTCAAAATAATCACTAGCAATAGCAAGGCTTATCAAGACATCAAGCTCTGCAGACCAAAGGCAAAATTTAGAAGAAATATGAATACAAGAAATCAGGGATATGCAAAGCAAGTTGGATATGCAAAGCAAGTTGTCTTAACACAAGGCTTCAAACATGTAAGTTGTCTTAGCACGATGATGTATATTAGTCATGCATGAAACAACAACTGTTATAAATATTCTAAATTTATGTAATTAACATCACTATAACTGGCTGCAATTGGTGGCCATAAATATTCATACCATAATTCAAACATAAAAGATGCATATTTCCCAACATGGAAAAAAAGGTAAGCTAATATATATTTGAAGGAAGGTAATCGGCTGGTGTACAAAGTGTGTAAATAAGTGAATGCTTTCGATAAAGCTCTCCAACCTTAACTAAGGACATTGTTGCTGTGTACACCTAGCAACTCGGTAGAAAAGGAGCATACATCTTAAAAGACATTCAGTAAACTATTCAAATATCATGAAAAGGTACGGTAAAACAATAGAGAGCGATTAGATGGAGTAAATAGCACAGAACATTAGAAGTTTTGCTAATCTAAGGTAACCAAAAATTGGTATGGAGCTAGAAACAAGTAACATCAGAATGTCAGATGAAGTGTTACCAGCAACAACAGAAACCAATTGTCTCCACTCGCTGTGATGCTCAACAAATCGCTGAATCAGCTTTTGAAGAATGCCTTTCAATATAGATTCTTTCTCTGCCTCAGCCTTTGAAAGTTCGGATATCAGTTCTTTCAATTCTGGTGTCCAGTACCGGTAGAAACCCTGAACCATAAATTTAGAACAAATAACGACCCAATAAATTGTGATATGGGTTTAGAAGTAAAATAAATGCTCGGTAATTTAATACAGGAGATAATAAAGAGCAACAATCCAGTGAAGGGCAATATGGAAAAGCAAGAAACTAAAGAAAAAGCGGAGACAATATTAAATCCTGAGGCTCAAGTCAGTCATTGTATATTTGAATTCAAATAAAATATCAACAGAATTCAGGAATAGATAATGGATCAAATTAATTCTTTTCTGAGTGATTTAAATTATATTACTCCAAATCTTAGTCAAACAAATGTAATCAGCAATAATAAGGAAACCTCCCAGAGCAAGTTGTCCAATTAAAGGCAAAAATGAGTACACTAGAAGGTTATGCACAACAGGGTTGGGACTTAACTTTTAAGGCAGTGACCATAAAGTTGTTTTTATTTCAAGGATTTAGCATTTTAACATTGCAATAAAGAATTTCGAGTTCTGCTAAGTTAATCAGAAGGCATCATCAACACCTTGAACTAGATACTATGACTAATGTCCAACTGATTACATGTCCCCATCATTAGTAGCAGTAGTTACATATTAATTGTAAAACAAGTAATACCGAATAATACCCATCAGCAGTTAACTTATTTAGATGGTAAGAGAAAAAATAAAAACATTCCATTACCTTTTTTGTAGACTGCAACTCATAGTCTTCAGGAACAGAACCTCCCAGGCTCTCAGGCACTTCAATGAGGTATGTATCCTTTCCAACATTAACATAATTAGCCTGCACAGTTGTCAACCAACTATTAGCAATTGGCAGCGATACTATTAAGAGCTGCAAAGTTTTAAAAAGAAGCAAGATGCGGTATTACCGATGCATATCTCAACAGCTTCCGTTGCTCCTTCAGGTATTCTTTTAGACTGGATTCAATCTCCTCTACTGCAGCGCAAGTGGCATCATATTCAGGATCACAACCTTCACGAGGTATGATCCGACCATTACGGTCTGCTTCCGACCAATCAAAGGCATCTCTAAAGTACTCTAAAATGGATGATACATTTGGGAGAGCTGTGCCTGCAAATGTTAAATGCTTGCAAAGGTTATCTCATGCATCAGATGTCATTAGAGTAATCTCTAAGAAACAACCTGTAAAGAAAAGCGGTAAGACAAAAGAACCATAAATTGGTGAACAAAGGAATGCATCAAGCAATAGCCTCCTTTTTTATTATATATAACGAAGAAATCCATCAAGTCACCTGGTGAGAGCAACTCATTTAGTCGAGATCCATCTGCGGTTATTAACAAGCAAGAAGAACATGCTTGGAACATCTGCTGACAGCCACGAAGGGCAGCAGTGAACTGTTGAAGCAGTCTCTTTGATGCATCTTCATAAAGAACAACTGATGAACTTCTCCTGTTCTCATCACTGTAGAGAAAACACAGCATCAGTCACATGAATTACACAAAGATCTCAATATTTCAAAGATCCAAAGGTGCGATGGTTCTTTTTTAGTTCCATCTCTACTACAAAACTGGACATGAAAAACAAATGCAGTGTTCTGAAACTAGATAAGAAAAAACAAATGGCAGGATACAAATCTCTACCAATCTACTAATTACTAAGCATGCCACGGAATATAACAAATTACCAGCTCGAGAAAAGGCGTGCAAGCAAACGCTCCATGTCAGGGAGCCGAGACAAATCCTTACGAAATTGGACGGAAGCATCATTGCCAACTCCCTGAAAATAAGAAATAAACATTAAACATAAAATCATAAAATGTGGTAAACAATGTATTGAAGATTTACATGCTTTTCTTTAACTACTAGTATAATCTATGGCACAGTTCAATACAGAACGAGGAAACTGCCTATGTTCCCACTATAGTTACATGTTTCTCGAATATGACTCAGATGAATGACTTGGTGTAGTCCCAGGTGGCTTTTTAAGCCACAAGACAGAGAACTGAGATGGAATCAATGTAGGTGGAAAAATAGGCATACCAGTCATAATTAGATTCATACAACAGTCAAGAGCAAAAGAAAAGGAAATACGAACTATAGAGATAACAGCTTTGAATCATTTCAGACATTGCATAAAATATAGAAACTAACAGGTTCATGATAATATTTGATTAAGCAATAAACACAAGTGCTTGTATTCACTCCCATAAAAGTATTAGTGCTGCCATTCTTTAGTAAAATCATTTGAGACAAATGAATAATAGGAAGCACGTAAGGATTCCCTGAAGCTCTCATGGAGTTAACTATTTTCCATTGTGAACACAAAGAAAAAGGGAGATAATTTTGGTTTATGGCATTATCTATATCCAAAAATAGGGAATGGTGAACACTAGCCAACAAGGCAAGATGACATCCATAATTTAGGAAATCCATTTCGATAAAACATAAACCTTGAAAGTAGCAATAGCATTTTGACGCTGTATAATTGCTTTGCGATCATACAATGGCCTCGCAATCCACCGTTTAAGGAGACGCTTTCCAAATCCAGTAACACAATGATTCAATTGTCCAAACAGGGTCCTGCAAAGAATATGCATAAGAACGCTGACACCAGAATCAGATTTGTAAAGAAAACTAAAGGATTTGAAGCAGGCATTACCCTGACAGACCACCAGTTCTCATATTTTCTAAAATCTCTAGATTTTCCAGCGCTGCTGCATCGAATATCATATGCTTCTGGATATTGTTGGTGAGCCCCGAGCATGCAAGGGGCTCAAACTCAGCACACGGAAGTATTTTCTCATCCAGAAGGGTTTGCCTTAAATAAAATAAAGAACCACCAAGAGCAGAAAGTGCATATGCCTTATCACCTGCTCCAATTAGCTCGTTTAATAAGTTAGGCAGACAGCTTACACTGTCTTCAACAGAGTTCAGTTTATCTGATGAGTTGTAATACTGATTTATCTCGTGGATTGTCTTTTCTGCATCCCAGAATTCCAGGGATGGAAGCAACTCGTTTATTAAAGGGCCCCTTGTGTTATTCTTTAATGCCTTCTCGGTTTCTGGACTCAGCATTTTGGCAGGCTTGATGATCTCCACAGGCCTCATTTCAGACAAAAGCGAACACAATGCATGGCGCTCTGGATCATCTTGGAACTGAAAGGCAAAAAACAAACAAGTGTAAGAGACTACAAATTTCACAATATGCCTCTTGGAGAATTCATCATAGTTTTCTACAGTTCAACACAAACGGAAATGATTCCTATGATCCTGCCACCAACCTGCCCAACAATAAATTTGCTGGTAGAAACATCAACTATGCAAACACCAATGGTACAAGCTTCTTGATTCTTTGTTGAACAATGTTGATAACATTCGGTCACAGACAGGAGATATGACAGATCTGGGTTCGTCAGCAGGGATTCTCCTTCTGTGAGTGTTCCTTTTGTGACCACTGCACATATTTCACGCCTGACAACCTTCAGAGAGTAAATTATGCCAAACACTGTCAACTTTTGGGACATTAAGCAACAACTTCTGAAATTACAGAATAAAAATACAGGAATAGAACATAGAAATTTTGCAACATAAATAACAGTCACATTTAGCAGACATCTTTCCAACTATCATATTTTAATATTTGCATATCGCTATCACGTAACAGATGACTTTGGTTGACACCATGAGATCTGAACAAACCTTGTCTTTTATACCCATCTCCTTACGTCGAAGTTCAAGCTGCCCTGGTGTTTCAGTCTGCTCAACAACCAGAACTCGATAACCCTGCCATGCACTATCCTCTATTACCAAAATGCACTGATGTGAAAATAAATTAGACAGAAAAAGCGAAAAATCTATTTTTACCTTCTTAGCTAATTTCTCCAAATTCACTGATAAATTCTTCTCTGGGAATCCACAGTGAGGTTGTTCACCCTAAAATAATTAGATTAGAAACGAAAAAAAAAACAGTGATTTTTTGGTACTACAAGAAAACCTGACCTTGGATGGCTTAGTAGCAGAAAGAATAAGCATAAGGTTTAAGAGATGTCCTTGCCTTCATGTACTGAAGATCAAGTTCCTTTGCCCCAACATGTGCATCCATCTCAAATAATTCATAGAATTTGCCCATCTATTTCAAATTCATAGTATAGTTACTAAACAAGAGAGGCGTCATTTATGTGCTCAATAACCAGTGCAAAATATAAACGTACCTTGAAGAACAGAACCTTATCCATGTGTTGTGCTTTAAATTCCCACCATTGCCTCTGTTTACCAAGACTAATATTTAGCATCACATACAGGTTGGACAACTAAAGTAAGGTGTATAGGTCAAAAGGAGCACCTGTCCACCTGTCAAGTTCTTCAAGAACTGGGAAGGCAATAAAAGGGTTCTAGGATCATAGTCAGGGTTCCCAGGACGTCTGCCTTTTGCATCTTTGCGCCCTCTACAGTTGCAAAGATTATAAAAGATAAGAAAATTGAGCAGGATAAGCTAGAACAGTGCAATATATGCTTTCTAAAGAGGATGAGAAGAAATAGGAAACATGATCCATTAGATAAATGAGAAAACTGACAAGGTAATACTCAACACATGTAAGGAAATATATATGCTGAACATAATATTTACATAATTGAGCTTCTAGGGATGATTAAGATATGAGTTCAATTGTATGCAAAACGTGGAATACCATTTGGGTGGACTAATCGACACGGGGAGGTCAGGTACACATGTGACTAGTATCGGTGACGAAAAGAACGAAGGGTTCTGTTGCCGTCACAAATTTTAAACACATAATTTTTCAAGAAAGTTATGCAAAGAAAGATTAACACTATGACGCCACATTTAACATATCAGCTTGATGGATAAGTCTTTTCCGTCAAAAAAAAATAATCTAGATCGGACCACCCAATACTTTGAACATTGTATAATGTCACCAGGCTGTTAAAACTGCTTGATTTGACATTACCAAAAAATAAAGGGCATTCGAGCATTTAACAAGCACTCACTCTCCAAGGAATTTGAATTTTTCTGCATCCCGCTGTCCAAAGCGCTCAGCCGCCTCTCCAGTCAGAGCAGCGGGTCCCTTCTCTGTAGTTTGCTTACCTATGACAATAACAACCAAAATCACAAATAGAACAGCTAAACTCAACCTCGTCAACAGTCTTGATAACACCACTCACTCCGGTCACAGCTCATAGGCACTTCTGATTCAACTTTTCCATTGTTAATAAATGCCTCAAAGCTGAACTTTTTAGCACAACCCAATGAACCCACATCGACCGTTTTCCTCTTCTTCGACATTGTTGATCCTGATGCCGATGTCAAACCAGAACCCGGCGTCGACTGTGCTGAACCCAACATTGGCAAGGAGGTCCTCGGATTTCCCTTCCGTGACCGCACTGGAACAACCTCATCATCATCATCTTCGTCATCCAGCTCCACCTCCTCGGAATCATCCTCGGCGACAGCATCCTTCTTCCAGTCCTCGTCCTCAGTGGAATCCCCTGAATCATCCTCTTCATCCTCAATCACAGCTGGCGATTTCGCCACCGCGGTATCAGACATCCTCCTGAGACGCCGCAGCTTCCTCGCTGGCTGCGAAGGCGGGGTGGACTCCTCACTGGCGGCCCACTCGAACTTCTCCTTCCCGAGGTCGACCTCCTCCTCGTCGCCGTCTTCATACTTGACGCGATGCTTGCAGGAGCCCGCGTCGTAGGAGTCCACCCTCCCCTTGTACCACGCATCGTCCAGCGGCCAGTACACCCGCAGCTGCCTCCCCCC
>LAPY01003337.1:19710-31148 GCA_000970635.1 Eragrostis tef | reverse complement strand
GCGGAGCCCTCTTGGAGCGTCAGCCCGTGAATCGAAGGTCGCCTCGTCCTCGTTCCCTGTAATTCAGTGTTGGCGAAACCCTGTGTCACCCGCGATGCCGGGCGAAGGGGTTTTTGCACACAGAGTGTTGAGAGCGGTTCAGACACTTGTTATTGTGGCTCGTGGCCCGAGAATCAGATGATCGTACATGTCCGTTCCCCTTCATATTTATAAGGGGAAGGAAAGCTCATATTTACATGAGTGCCATTGGCCAACATAGTACAGCTCTCCTACCTGGGGCGTGAGCGCTATTCTTAGCCCTCCTCTTCTGCTTCTATTGCTCCTTCGTTCCTGTGAGTTTGGCCTTCGTGTGGGTCAGGTGGTGCCTTCGGTGTGATCCCAACACCATTCCCTCAATTAGGCAGTCCACGTGTATCTTTTTCATAGCCCCTTGTTTGACAGGATAATTTCTCTAGGGGGGATCAGTTTTATAAATTCTAAATAAATCTATGCATTCAGTTAAGTCCACTCTATACCACAGTTCTAGATAGGTCCTTAGTCATCATTGATCGTCCCCTGGGCTTTTGTTTCAGTTTGTGGTGAATGTACTTAATTTCTTGTTGCTTGTATAATGCCGAAATACCGTGACCACTTGATAGAAAAAAACCCTTTCGGAAGTTCGAACAAAGGAACAGCATTTGCAACTATAGTCTTGATCTCCAGTATCACTGGTTTTCCCAGAGGTTGCCGTTGGTGTTTTATTTAATGATGAAGTCGATACTTAGTCATGTAATTGTCCGGTCGTACTAAAAATCTAGGGTGTCTCGGTACCTTGCAAAGTTCATATTCCAGGCCCCAAACTAATATTTTCTATACAATTATAGAACGATAATTGATGCATATGTGCCCCAATGCATTATCTGCCAAATCATTTTATTGCTAATTAATGCAAATATTTTTATAAATAGAGTTATTGATGATGATCACCTTTTTCAGGTATCCGCTTGGCATGCTTCAACATGTTTTTGCTCTTAACATGCACTGTTGAATTAAAGTCAAAATCAATAACAATTTATTGACTGTAAACAGGCATATAAACTAACATCTGTTTACACAGTATGGGAGAACAATGCAAAGAAGGTTTTGGGTCAAGCTGCTGACATACGACGAAAATACGAATCAAGACATTTTACCTGCAAAGATACGACACTCTCTTAACCTGATCAAGAAAAAGTGTATTGTGAAGATGTAATATTATGTAATAATTTATACATGTAATATGGATAAGTTACCAAAATTATACCTGGTCATACAGATTCTGGAAATCAATTATCTAGGGAGTGTTTTTGTTGAGGAACTGGAAGTTTTTTCAAGATTCTCTTTGAGACATTTACTTGGACGGTTCATATTTAGTTTATTTGAAAATTGAGATTTGTACTTTATTTTTTGTCAGCCCGTGGCAACGCACGGGCACTTTTGCTAGTATACTTAAATGCACATGGGCTGGCGCCAGGTTTAGAGGGTAACGGATCTTAAAGCAGGGTGCCACCGTTCGATGGGCGGTGGTGGCACGAGCTCAGCAAAGTGCGGTCGTGCCTTGCGACGGCGCCAAGACGAGCATGCTCTCTCATGTGCTGTGGATTTCGATGTGGCTGCTTCTTCATGCATGGATCTCCTTCTACCGGCGAAGGACGGATGCATTCTCTCCTGTGCCGCAGAGAATTAGCACAGCCGCGTGCCTCGCGACGGCGCCAGAGACAACGATTTGGCTATATTGACTCATCACGCGTCTATGTTGACTTATCAGACTTTTTTTATTGGTTCATCACACGTCTATGTCGACACATCAGCCATCCATGTTGACTCATTTTCTTTTCTTTGATGTCTCATCACCTGTAATGTTGACTAATTTTTCTTCTTGAAGACTCTCCACTTTTCTAAAAGAGTAAAATGCACTCCAGTTACTTAAACTATTGGCAGATGGTCAGGTCATTTGGGTCCATGAACTCTTAAAGTGTCCATCTAGGTCCTTAAACTATTTTTGGATGGTCATTTAGCTCTACAAACTCTTTACTTATCAGCTAGGTACATAAACTATTTATGTTGTGTCAAACAAGTCCATTTTCAAGAGGTGAAAACATCCAACCTGGACACGAAAACGTGGAGATGTATGGCATGTAGGTCCTCTATTTCTTTTTTGTTCTCACCATCACACGCCATTGCAGTAAATACATATGGCACTACTACGTGTGACGGTGGATGAGGTAGATGTAAGCAGCGGAGTCATCTATAAAGATTAAGAAGTGAAAAACCTATATGCTAATATGTCGCCTACTAGTAAATGCTAAAAAAGGAGACTAATTTCGTAACTGGCATCTAGAAACAGAAACCGTTTTTGCAAATGCCCCATAAATATTCTAATACATAGGTGTGGCAACTAATGCTATATGGACGTGATAAAAATGTCATTTCTCCGGGATCATTTTCAGCTTAGCGCTTGTGCATCATGAAACACTATTGCTTCATTACTCGATTCAAGTAATTCCTGTCAAACGCCTTGATTAAAGTAGCACTGTATCCTTGATTGGTGGAGCCCCACCTAGGCCAACACATCACGTGCTAGCTCTTTCCTGATCAAAGCATGAATTATGTTCCATTAAGAGAAAGAGTACAATGCTCTGATTTCACTATAAACGGGTGTCTCGGCAAGAAGCGAAATTCACTTGATATATCAACCTAATTTTTGTAAAGGCCTGTCAACACCTTATCTTATATCCATATCGCCGGCGAGCCGGAGATGGAAGGGGAGGGGCCAAATTGGTGCTGGATCGACGATCTCTTCTGTTTTTTTTTTCCGCCTCTTCTGTATCGTTGGTTGAGAGGATAAGAACGATTGGAGAGAGAAGGAATAAAATACTAAGGATGACTAAACTATACACCATTGACTGAAAACTGGACACCATTCAATGAAAACTATACGCCTTTCAATGAAAACTATACGCCGACTTGTTATGCAAAAACTGGTGGAACGCATCGTGACCACATGATTGAAAATATAATTAACCAGGCTAATTACAGGACCTATAATTAACTATACGCCTTTCATTCAACCACCCGATTGACCCAAAATCCAGGTAGCTATAAGTTCCCTATATATACAGCATCATTCTGCGAGGATTACCATTAACATTATTGAAGCAACACTAGCTAGCTAGCTGCAGAGCTACGGTGCCATAGATTGAGCCCACTGAGTGGATCCATCCACCATGTGGAGGCTGAAGACATCAAAGGGAGGGGGGCCATGGATGCAGACGGTGAGCGACTACCATGGCCGGCAGGTGTGGGAGTTCCATCCAGACGCCGGCACCGAGGAGGAGCGCGCCCAGGTGGAGCGGCTGCGCCGCGAGTTCACGGAGAACAGATTCCGGAGGAGAGAGTCGAAGGACCTCCTCATGCGCATGCAGGTATACGTCCTTATTTTAACCAAAACCCATGATACCATTGGCCAAACCGGATTTTCGGGTACAAGAACATAAGCTTCAAATTCATGCTCCACGAGTGCACATACACGCGCGTCCATTAGGCCGCCACCACGTGTCACACTGATATTGTGCTAAAATAATGCATCCAGTAATAACGGGGTGAGATACACAGTTTACAGGACTCAAACATCTTCGCGCCGACATGCCCACAGCCGTGAAGCTAGAGGAGGGTGATGAGGTAACGGAAGAGATTCTGTTGGCGGCACTGAGACGAGGTCTCGATTGGATGTCTGCACTACAAGCTGAAGATGGGCACTGGCCTGGTGACTATAGTGGGATCATGTACCTTCTGCCATTCTGGGTTCGTGTCCTTGTGTTTCCATCATTGACATTCACCCGCTTGCTCATTTGACCAGTATACGACATATGTTTTTTTTTTGCAAGGGATACGACGTGTGTATATCAAAGATATAAACTATATAACATGCTTAATAATTATTGAGAGAAAAAATTTTATTTCTTTTTATCTTTCTTCCATCTTGCAGATTTTTGCGCTACACGTCACAGGATCAATCGACGAGGTCCTGTCAACAGAGCATAAACATGAGATATGCCGGCATATTTACAACCATCAGGCATGGATACCCTAGCTACTGGCATAGTAATATATAAATTGTTTGATATAATTAAATACTCCCTCTAGATAATAATATCTCCAAAAACTAAATACTTTGTTTTTTGCAAATTCAAAGAATTAAAGATATTGTTAACGTAAATCAAGGAGGCATCTATACTTCAGATTTACATATTTCTAAACTAAATACTTTGGAAGTTAATTATTGTTCAACTATATATTTATTAGAACCTTATTCAATTTGTCATGCATGTGTTTTGTATGACAGTTGAAGGGAGTAACTGCATACAACTTCCTGCCATTAATTAAACATATTGTTTCTGCGTAGAACAAGGATGGAGGATGGGGATTCAATGTTTTGGACGAGAGTGCTATGTTTGGTTCCTGTTTGAACTATGTCACCTTGAGGCTTCTAGGAGAGGAGCCAAGTGATGACTATGATGGGCTAGCAAAAGGACGCACTTGGATCTTATCTCATGGAAGTGCAGTTACAGCACCCCAATGGGCAAAGATATTACTCTCAGTATGGCTCTAATAAATATATATTTTCAGAAGTTTCTAAGAAAAATAATGTGATGAAGTTGGGGATATCACATCTGTACTATCCACACATACCATTATCATGCATCCTAGATTTCACAAATCTTCAATTTATCAGAAGTGTTAGTAAACGTTCCCCTTTTGTTCTTCTCCTTATTCCTGAGTAAATGGATATGTTTCTGAACATTAAATTTTCTATTACATAATGCACACAATTATTTAAACTGGAACCGAGGCAAACTACCCATTTTGCTTAAATGAAAGGTTATTGGTGTATATGAATGGGCCGGAAATAATCCAGTGATCCCTGAACTATGGTTGGTCCCACGTTGCCTTCCAATTCATCCAGGTACATTTCTCTTTCTGTACAATTTCTATATCCAGCTAAACATTTGTGATTCCGAGATTTTCAAATCAGATAATAAAAGATTATTGCTTTTAAGAGTAAAGTAATTAAAAGGGTTAAGCCGAGCATTTTGTTTTATGGTAAGGAGATCCCAATGGTATACAAATTATTTCATTGTACCATGACACGTGGCTCCGCTTCCATGGGAGGGTAAATCGTGCATTCTGCGTGAGACTAGCTGATTGAGTCATTAACAATTTGAGCAGATGAAGATTGTGTCCTAATATGTATGGCAATGTAACAGACACTGAATAACTTATTGATGGTAGATTACATTTTTGGTATATTCAAATTATATGAACCTACAAATAATTATGATATGTAAGATATGTAAAGGATCCTCACTACATGTACGCATTAGGAATTTGGAGCATTTATGCAATGCAACATTTTGTATGAAAGAATTTTCTTTTGCACAGGGAGATTCTGGTGCTACACAAGGATTACATACATGTCAATAGCGTTCCTTTATGCTAAGAGAATTGTTGGTCCAATTACATCAACTATATTAGCATTAAGGGAGGAGCTTTATAGTTTACCATATGGCAATATCAATTGGAATAAGGCTCGCAATACTTGCGCCAAGGTGTGTTACTATACTTTTGCTCATCTGTTTCGCTGCATATTCATAAAATTTAGACTTCATATTATGTATGTTATCTGAAAATCACCTATTTTTAGTTTACACCTTGTTTTATGAAAATTAATGCATACTCCCTTTTCTAAAAAATCCCTTGTTTTATGAAACCTTCATCATGATTGATCAGCTGAATGGATGAGATGCATGATTTATTTGCCCATGTTTCCTGCCTATTTATTTGACGGTAAAAGATAAGTATATGCTGAATAAATCACTACAAATCAGTACTAAAAACCGAATTTGCTGTTTTTTATAGGAGGACATACGCCATCAACCTTCAGCAATATATAGATCTATTTCAACCTGTTTGAACATATTTGTGGAGCCAGTGCTGAACTGTTGGCCATTTAACAAGCTCAGAGAGAGAGCTCTGAACCACATCATGGAACATATCCGCTACGAAGATGAGACAACTCAATACATTGGACTATGTCCTGTTACAAAGGTACTGACGACTTTACAAGTCTGTGTTTTTTCTCATGGGCTGTTTTTTTTTTTGTGTGCACCCAAGCAGTGAAGGGTGTACTTGAAAGAGGTAGTACGATGAGAATCTAGTCTTTGCCTGGTGCGGAGGAGCCATGATCGACTCTTCAATGAGGAGGCAGGACTGATGAGGGTGTAGGCAAGCAGGAAATTGATCTATTACATGATCCAAATTGATCTAACGCAGACTCTAAACCGGCTTTGACTAGCTGACATGATCGTAAACTGGAATAATATCCCATACAACTAACTCAACACTAACAGAATTTAAGTCCTGAGACAAAATAAGAGGGAACAATTATATAAGTAATAATCCAGCGTCGACCCTTTCAAATCCTTTGTGCCACCACAACCCCGCCACTGTAACAAATATATGTAAACAGGGTTCGAGGATTATGTGTTCTTATTTAAACAATTATGCATAGGCTCTCAAGAGTGGTCATAATTCAGAATATTAGAAAGCATACACTTTTTCCAATTATATGTTAGTAGACTTCAACGGTTACAGATAGTTCTGTTTATTCTCGTTATAACAAGATTAGTCACGGCTAACACTTCTTGCATTGATTTTGTTGATGATCAGGCACTAAACATGATTTGTCGTTGGGTAGAAAATCCCAATTCAGATGCACACAAACGACATCTTCCGAGAATACACGACTATTTGTGGATCGCTGAAGACGGCATGAAAACCAAAGTACTGTTTTTTTTTCTGTTCTCATCGATGTTCTTGTAGTATTTGCATTCAATTGTTTTTACTTGAAGTTCAAGGTAACACAATGATGTACAAGAATAAAATATTGCCTTTTTTCATATAACCATGACATAAAGAGGTGGCTCCTCACATAATACGCATTTATTTAATTTTTTTGACACTACATAATACGCATTTAGATACTGTACTGGACAGACATATTTAATCATGAGCCTTTTGAGTTTCTAAAGTCAACCAAACAGTTTGGGCTCCGATGCACAGATCTATCTGGAGAGCACAAAATAAACCACTAAAGAAAGAAGCACGATATTTGAGGATCTCATTCCCAGCAAACCTAAAAAGAGGAGCTGCGACATGACCAAATAGGCCCAAATAGACCAAATATATCACAAATGCTTGAATTACAAGCTTAACTAGAAGTATGTTGATGTTGTCAAATAAAATCATGAACGGTCAAAAACATAGCCTAACTAGTAATAGACCTGTGGCCGTTGCCAGAGAAGCCGCATGTAATCCTACACTGGATGGTGCTAAACCAGTTACCTATAATCAATTGATTGATACCTTCTATATCATGTTTATCAAATAATCCTTGTTCTTGAAAGAAATATCCATGTTTATTGGACTTGAACAATACACCGAGACCTAAACTTTATAATAGCAGCAGAGTGGTGGGCGATGGTTAATTGTGGGGGCTTTCTTAACCCACTTCTCTCGAGAGTCATATGGTGGGAACATGTTTTTTGTCTAGGATGATTATAGGCCATTATCACATTTTTCTTGACTGATGCTTTATTCTGAAACATTTGTCTACATTACTTATCTCAATTTAATACTTTTTGTAGATAATTGATGGTACCCATAACTGGGAGATAGCACATATTGTTCAGGCGTTCTTGTCAGCGGACCTCAATGACGAATACAGTCAAACAATTGACAGAGCACTCAAATATATGAAGAAAGCACAAGTATGTAGGTTTTTCTTTTTAATTGATATCAAAATAGAATTATCAGAAACAATTTTTATACGAGTATTGTAATATTCAGGTCACCAGAAATCCTCCGGGCGACCAAAATTATTGGTTCCGCAACAGATCAAAAGGTTCGTGGACACTTTCAACTGCAGATAATGGCTGGGCTTCAAGTGACACCTCTGCAGAAGTTACTAAGGTTAGCACAAGTTTATATGCTGATCAAGTGCCAGTTATTAAATCTTAATCTTTTTTTGTGGATCTTAAGTCTTAATCTAAATATGTTATATAGCTTATTTCATGTGTGAACTATACAAAATCACAACACGAAATTAACAATTTAAATAACAACTATTTTGGTGAACTGAGTCGGTTTTTCTTTCTACCTTCAGGCAATACTTTTGCTGTCTTTGAGGAATCTTGATCAAAATTCTGAAGAAAAACAATGGTTGTTTGATGCTATTGATTGTCTTCTTACATTCAGGGTACGATGGTTTAATAGTGCCAATTTCCTTCTGTGAAGTATACTATATCCATTTTTTTCTTGAACCGATATATCCATATTTTAAAACTGTAGTAACTTTATTTATAAATTTTGTAAGTGATAATCACAGCTCGATCTGATACAATAACCAAAATACATAGAATGAATTTATTTAACGAGTTCAATTTCCCACAGGATGTATCATTCACTAGAGCATCTAGCTAGGTTATATTTCTCGCATAGTAACACTTTTACAATTATTCACAAAAAAGTGGGTTCACTTGTGTTCCATTACTGAAAAATTGTCATTCTTAAAAATTATTTGGAACAACACCGATCAGTTCCATCATATTGTTTAATACTATTTTCTAAATTGTGTAATTCAAACAAGAACTTTTATCATTTGACTGCATCTGTAGGTTATTTATGAATATTTGGCAAGAAAAAATGGTACTTGTAAAATTGGAAAATAGAGTTGAGGGCAAATTAATTTTTGGAATACACAAAAAGCATTCATAGGTTCTATATATATTTACCTTTTTTGCACACATATATATGGTCATCTGCACTTGTAATTTTGGGTCAGCTTCCATGACTTTATTTGCACCAACTTAATTTGCACTTACTACAATGTAAAGTATAGCTGTAGACAAAATAATATATTTTTCTTTCTAGAACAAGGATGGTTCATTCTCGTCATTTGAAAGCCAAAGAACTTATTCGTGGCTAGAGGTGGGTAATTTATTTTAAGCTGCAATATTTTCTAAAAGAATAAATAAATATGACTTTGAGAGGTTGTCAACATAAGAATGCTGTAGTAAGGCATCTCATGTTCTTTGCAATAATCTTTAGCTAACAATAAGTTTCGGTGAATGAACTCAATTGGAACTCAAACTTCCTCTCTAGTGCGCATAAAATTTTAAGATAAAACATGTTTGGGTTGTGACCCAAGCCAACTAGTAAATTCAACAAAAAGATGTTTGACCTCTTGTGACATCCCGACCGAAGATTTAATAGGATTGATAGAATACTCATATCAACAAGTTTTAACTTCTTTTCCAGAAGCTCATCTCGCAGGAACTCCGAGGTCAAGCTTGCTTGGCCTGGAGCAATTTCAGTATGGGTGACCGACCGGGAAGTCGTTCCCTGGTGCGCATGAGGACAAAATGCACAGAAAAGACATGTGTTAGTCTGTGAGGAAAGTCTTGATTCCTAAAGGGTTGCCAGGTGTGCGGACCCGACCTCGGGGAGGCGGGACGCTACACCTCTTCGGGTAAATTTGCAGTTAGCACAACTGGATCAGATTGATCAAGAAGTAAATGATCTAACCTAATAACACATAATTGATGAAACTAATCATATGCACGCCTTTTGAGACAGAATTCTCTCTTTTCATCCTGAACTCTTTCCACTGATAAAGCCGCTATATAAATAATTATTACCATAAACCCACTATTTGAGGTTTCCCACATATTTTCTTATATTCAATGTCCCGTTCTATGTAAAGCCTGGCCAGTTTGAACCTTCCTGACATTTCGGATTGCTATTCCATGCAACTCTCGTAGATTTACTCAATAATCCAACTTCCCAATAGAAATCAAGGTTCCATTTTATTTTATAAAAGATGAGAAAGGGTTTTCAAGCAAAATTTTCCTTTTTCCCTTGATATATAGAACACTATACTTTTTAATTAGTCACCAAGAGCTTCACAAATTAGCAATCAAAATATAATATACCTGAGAGCCAAAGTGAGCATTTGATTGCGCTAAGGGTAGTATTTAATGGGCCAGACTTGTGTTGGATAAGGTATACAACTATTAACAAATCAAAATGATATCCCAATTATTTTCTTGGACACACAGGATAGTTTTATGCATCTCATTTAATATAAGACGAATGGGACTTTATGAGTAGCACAAAACAAACATAAACTCATTAGAACAGACGCCCCACAACAAAAAGGGGAAAAAGGATGCAAATATATGACCAAATGAGAGATGGCAGGTTGCGAAGCCCGATCCGCACATCTCCAACAGCACACCAAAGTGCTTCCTCATTTGTTACCACCGAAATGTCCAAACTCGCACTGGAAGTTTCTCCAAAAGTTGTATCCAGAACTCATCACTTTCCTTTATCCACTGCCATTTTTTTAAGAGGATTCAAATTTTGGTACAACTCTATATTTAGTACCACTACTGAATGTTCAAATTTACTAAAATGTTGCTATTGTTGATATCATTTTGATATAGCCAATAGTAGATAGTATTTATCGTTTTATCGTGTACACTGACATTTTTTATTGTTTGAAAATTCTAGATTCTCAATCCCTTGGAGAGTTTTCGAAATATTGTTGCCGACTATCCGTAAGAACCATGACAAACTATAACTGAATTTTGATCATCCCATATCAAAACTTATATCTCCATATACTTAGTCACAGAACATGTCCATGGACAGGACGGTCGAATGTACATCTTCTGTCATGCAAACTCTGATACTTTTTGGAGAGCAGTATCCTTCTTGGTACGACAGAGAACATATAAGAGAATATATCAACAAAGCTTCTGCATATATTGAGAATCATCAAAAGAAGGATGGATCCTGGTTTGTAGAAATACATATTTCTTGGCAACAAAAAGTCCTTTGTTCTATACATCTTTTCACAGATTCAGTTTGTATATACAGGTATGGAACTTGGGGCATATGTTTTATATATGGGACCCTCTTTGCAATAAAAGGCTTAGTTGCCGCTGGGAGAACTTTTGAGAACAACATTTGCATCAGGAAAGCATGTAACTTTTTGTTGTCAACCCAACTAAAAACAGGTGGCTGGGGGGAGAGCTACCTTTCCTGCGAAAGAGAGGTGAAAATAATTGATCTTTCGATCGTTAATACATATCTCTTTTCATCTGTTACATGGTGATAGCAATATGGCAGTAAACTCCCAATAATTAGGTGCATACATGTGTAATATTTTAAAATTTTGAGTGCTCAATATAAATAGAGATATCTGATTAATGAAAAGGTCAAAAAGTAAAAACAAATTAAAAGACTGCATAGAAACTAAATTAGCAACATGTTCGTATGGCTGCTTTGCAGCCCGC
>LAPY01003335.1:37772-58025 GCA_000970635.1 Eragrostis tef | reverse complement strand
CTCGACGCGTTGGTCACTCGACGACGGACACGGTGACGTGGCGTCACTTGACGGAAGCGCCGACTCGACGTGTCGGGTTCCTGAAACGGTGCGATGGATGCGGTCCATGTACGCCCGAGTCCGTGACACGGATGGGCACAGAGCCTAGAAGACTGGGGCCTGTTTGTTACTGATTATAAGCCGCATCCAGTTACGGAGCTAGGAATCTAAATATAGGTGTTCAAAATCATGAAAGATTAGAAATTGTTGAGACAGCTTTGTTCAAATTTCTAAACTGAAGTTTTCTAGGCCAGAAAATGGTAAATATGGTCAACTATCTTTGATTTTGTTTTGTATTGAGTGTACATATGAAATATTTCATAGGAATTGATGTTTTGTGCAAAAATTGATGGGTTTTCAAGTGAACACTCACGAACCATGGTAGCTCCGCCCATGGCCGCATCTGAGTGAAAATAAGGAAAAAGTGAATCCAAACAGCGAGACTAAATTTGGCTTACCACAGACGTCGCTTACGAGGCGAGTGAGTAGGACACAGGAAAGCCGATTTTCTCCACCGCTTGCCCGGGGCCGCGTACAACAGAAGCGAGGCGTTTTCCCTCTCTTGCCCTCTCTTCTCGAGCGACTTCTCATTGCCGCCGCCGCAACGAATCAATCCATGCTCCGTGTCGAGATCCTCTACAAGCCAACGCTTCAGTTTTAACTAGTGGACGCGGCAAACAGAAGCAATTAATCTTGCGATGCTGCTAATTCACGACATGGATTTGGATTTCTGAATTGGATTTAATATTGGCCTGTTATGTTTCTTTTCATGTGCTTGAGGAGGCAGAAGAATTTTCTTTCTCGGTCAAGCAAAACATCCTTGATGGAAAAAAAAAAGTAATCTACGATGCATTCTCCACACAAGCAACAAAATAGCTCATAAAAACAGCTCGAAATAGCAGTTTCTGCAAAAAGAAAAAAATTTGTCGGCTCCTCTAGATCCAAAGAAATGGCCCGTGAGGTGTCATATGCTTGAGAAATAGCTTCCACTTTCACTCTACATGAATATCGCAGAGATAGTGATGGATTTACATAGCTCTAAAAAAAGTTTCATTAGACCTTCACCTCTCTTTCCTTGTTGTTGGGCCGGCCCACCCCATCCCGCCCGTGCCTTCGCGTGAAAGGCATCGATCCCGCCCGACGCGGCTTCGTCCTCCCCGTCTCCTTCCTTCCCCAACAAGCCAGAGATGAGCCGGTTTCGAAAGGGGAAAAAAGTTTTCCTTATCCATGCGCTCTCGCAGTCTCCACCCAAACCCTAGCCGCCGCCGACGCAGAGCACGGGCTTCTTCTCCGTCCTGCCTCTCTGCCAGCGCGCTGGCGGCGCCTCGTCCTCGCGCACGGAGGCGGAGTTCATCCCGGCGCTCTCCTCGCTGGACACCACGGCGAGGACTCCCAGCTCAGATGTGGCGCGCCTCCGCACCCAATCCAGACCGCCGCCACCGCCTTCAATCTGCCGCCGCGTTAGATCCACCGTCCCCGAGCATCCGCCTTCTGGATCGTCGCCGATCTGCCGTGGAAGAGGCGTCCTGTCCCCGCACCACGCACGACCTCGACGGGATCTCGAGCTCCTCGGCAACCCAGCGCCCATGCACGACTTCGACGGAATCTCGAGCTCCTCGACAACCCCAGCGCCCACGCACGACCACGACGAGATCTCGGTTCCCCGGCCTCGTCGACCACGGCCATGGCATCTTCCTCCCGGAGCGCCTCCCTTCCCGGGCCACCGAGCGTCACCGTCTCCGAGCACCAGCACGGCCGCCTCTTCCCGGCACCCTAATCGACGCCCTCCCACCTCCACAGCGCAGGTATATGGCTCTCGTTTTGCATCATGTCTTGAAACCATGCATTCTCTGTATCTGACAACGGATGGCTGCTCACCAGAGCAACTTATTGCTCCGTATTCGTTCGCTTTATGTTGCTAATCAGTGGGGTTGATAAAGAATTCTGTTAATCTGGTGATTGGGCATGCCGTAGGAGAACCTGGGACCAGCGAACATAGTGTGTATTCCCTTGCCAATAGCTAGAATTTGCAGGTCCATAAAGCAGGATAGCGGTCAGAATGAAATCGTTCGGAATCAATGCAATGGCAAATTTGACTGAATCCTTCTGTTAGCATGACATTTTTACTCACCTGTGATACCTTCAGTTATATCTTCCAAGACCATAGTATATCAAAACACGTACCATATGTTATTCAGAACTGCATGACAAAGTAGGATGCAGAGCATTTCATGTTTAGTACCTGAATGCTGGATTTCCGGTTTCTTTATTCTCGTCCAAGCTTCTTTCTTATTCTTTTTTAGGTCAACAATTCGATGGATCTTTTTAGCCTTATGTAGGACCTATTCCAGGCGTAGTGGTGCAACAGATGAATGGGGCTGCCTTGTGTGTTTGCTTCCACATGCCAGCGAACACGCTGGCAGATGTCCAGTATTGGGCTGCAGAAAGAATGATGATACAAATTGAGCCATATCTTAGTGATAGTACAACTTTTGATATCCGCACCCGTCCCAGACCGCCGCCGCCGCCTTCAATCTGCCGCCGCGTTAGATCCGCCGTCCCCGTCCCTCTACTCGCTGCGTACTCGTCCCTGAGCATCCTCCGTCCGGATCGTCGCCGATCTGCCGTGGAAGAGGCGTCCTGTCCCCGCACCACGCACGACCTCGACGGGATCTCGAGCTCCTCGGCAACCCAGCGCCCATGCACGACTTCGACGGAATCTCGAGCTCCTCGACAACCCCAGCGCCCACGCACGACCACGACGAGATCTCGGTTCCCCGGCCTCGTCGACCACGGCCATGGCATCTTCCTCCCGGAGCGCCTCCCTTCCCGGGCCACCGAGCGTCACCGTCTCCGAGCACCAGCACGGCCGCCTCTTCCCGGCACCCTAATCGACGCCCTCCCACCTCCACAGCGCAGGTATATGGCTCTCGTTTTGCATCATGTCTTGAAACCATGCATTCTCTGTATCTGACAACGGATGGCTGCTCACCAGAGCAACTTATTGCTCCGTATTCGTTCGCTTTATGTTGCTAATCAGTGGGGTTGATAAAGAATTCTGTTAATCTGGTGATTGGGCATGCCGTAGGAGAACCTGGGACCAGCGAACATAGTGTGTATTCCCTTGCCAATAGCTAGAATTTGCAGGTCCATAAAGCAGGATAGCGGTCAGAATGAAATCGTTCGGAATCAATGCAATGGCAAATTTGACTGAATCCTTCTGTTAGCATGACATTTTTACTCACCTGTGATACCTTCAGTTATATCTTCCAAGACCATAGTATATCAAAACACGTACCATATGTTATTCAGAACTGCATGACAAAGTAGGATGCAGAGCATTTCATGTTTAGTACCTGAATGCTGGATTTCCGGTTTCTTTATTCTCGTCCAAGCTTCTTTCTTATTCTTTTTTAGGTCAACAATTCGATGGATCTTTTTAGCCTTATGTAGGACCTATTCCAGGCGTAGTGGTGCAACAGATGAATGGGGCTGCCTTGTGTGTTTGCTTCCACATGCCAGCGAACACGCTGGCAGATGTCCAGTATTGGGCTGCAGAAAGAATGATGATACAAATTGAGCCATATCTTAGTGATAGTACAACTTTTGATATATTTCATTACAAATTACTGAATTAAGTAACACAGCATTGCCAATAAAGTTCAATGGCAAAGTTTTGTACCGACAGATGGTTGCATGGGAAAACCATTACTGAAATTGCACCTCACCTGTTTGGAATAATACTGAAGAGGGCAGTCAAGAGTAGGACAGTTTCGCAAGCTCTTTGCAATGGCGCATGGGTCTCGGATATAAATTATATATATCACCATATGGGATTTTGTTGATAGCTTTTAGCTGCAGCAAGGCGTTCAGGACCAGCATGTTTGGCAATTGTCAAAATCTCACATCTACTCGAGTAAGTCAGCTTATAATGCCTTTTTCGTTTGGACAATTAAGTTTGCACCATGGAATTTGGAAGACTTGGGCTCCCCTTCTCTGTAAATTCTTCTTGTGGCTCGCCATCAACAACCGCTGCTGTACAGCGCATCTGTTAGCCAAGCGGAACTTTCCACATCCTGCAGTTTGCCCTCTTCGTGATCAAGCTGAGGAGACAATTCAACATAAATTGGTGTCATGTGTGTTCTTTCGGCAGATTTGGGCAACCGTGTTGCAGAAACTGAATTTCATCTCTCCTGCGCCACATCCACGGTTGTTTCTCGAGTCGGTGGAGCAGTGCTAGATTCAAGTCTCGAAGGAGCTCAGACGAGGTGCTGTGGACTCTTTTTTCCCGCAACAAGTATCAGAGACGCAAGCAGAAGGAATCCTAGTCGGATAGGAGTTGTTTTTGTATTTGGTTTAAGCACCGGATAGGAGTTGTTAGCTGGCGGGAATATTCTTCAGTCAGGAAGTTGGTTTAGGAGGACTCATATATATGAGAGTACCTCAGGTCGTTTAGATTAAGCCAAGATTAATCTGTAAACTCAGAGCCTCCAGCGTGAGGACGAGTTAGGTTTATCTCAGCTTGCAAGCTCCCGTTCAACTAGCCATATCATCTTTAATATCAGAGATTTGGAAGATTTGGTTCAGTTCCCTCATAATTTTGGTTACATGGGAGATTTGGAAGCATGGGAATGATTGTGTTTTCAACGGAGCGCAGCCTAGCATCCCTCATCTGTTGCAGACAATTGGCAACAAGTGTGTGCTATGGTGCATGGCAGGGGACTTGCATCTTCAAGAGCTTCTCACTCGGTCGCTTCCTGGCATTACTTAATTAGTTAGTCCTTTTTTTCTATTTGTGTGGTGGCGCGCCTGATTCTGTTTTTGGGCCTTCTTTTGCTTTGTTCTTTACATATTGTACGTGTGCTTCTGGTTTGCGAAGGGCTATCACCCTGTCCCCTGTACTTTATTCCTCAATGAAATGAAAAAAAAAAGAAGAGAAACCAGTTTGGCCCACACAAGCAGGAAACTAGAGGAAGGCAGTTTCCCTAGATATCTTGCTGTTACTTCTTGCTTTATGTTTTGATTCATGTATTCATGGCCTTCTTTTTATCCTTCATGCTCCTCAACATGATGTGATAGAATTGGATGCAGTGGTAGTCATGAATCTATAATAGAATCAGAATAGACAATGGTGCTTTTTTTGTTACACCATGTTCATTTCTCTTTTTAACCTCCCTTGATCTAATATTCCTGCTATGTAACTAATGTTTTATTGTTTAGTTGTGTGGCAATTCGTTCAATTTTTGTCTGCTTTTGTTTAAATACATGCAGGTACACTATGAAGTGATATGCAAGATCAATACGTCATATATTATGTTGGTAATCTATTTGACTATCTTATCTGTTCATTGTTACAGCTTGGCGAATTTCCTGATCCTTTGTATCTTCCTTGATTCTTGACCAATTTGCTTGCAATAGCAAGGATGCCAGATTTGGTAATTCAGGTGCTCTTCCAAGCTACATTCTTAATTTAATATCAATTCACATTGTAATTGCATCTTCTCCTGATTTAAAGAGTTTTTAATATTTTTTTGTTTAAGTGTATATACATATTGGTATAATACATGGCATTATTGATGTTTTGTACCATGCAAGGGCCTTGGCACCAGTGTGCTTATTTTCTAAGGACGAAGCAGCAAAAGATGTTATGAAAAATAAGATATGTTGGAATGTACCCTATGCACATTGGTTTAATGTTAAAGCAATTGTTTCTTTTTCTTCCATGCAATTTTTATATATCATGCTATTGTATGCCAGAGTCTTTCAACTCTAAGCTTACTGTAGTTAGGAAATATTATTAGATTGGTCTTTGGAGACTGTTTTTTTCCCTTTGTAAATCAACTATGAAGCTTTGCTACCTTCTTAACCGGACAACCTTTTTTTGTGCAAGTGAAGAGTAAAAATATTTGTAGAGGAATCAGTAATTCTGCACAAATATTGGAACTGTTGTTTTAGGGCATTAGTAAGATGTTTTGGAACATCCTCTAGTAGTTTGAAGCATGGATATAATTAGGTTTTTTTAGAAGAGCCTTGCCGTTAATGTACTTAGTAACTTTCCTCTTGTTTCATTTCTTTTGTTTATTTCAGCCCGTTACATATCTTGGGTGGTTTGTGGCTTGAAGGATTCTTGTAAAGGTTATCATCCCCTAAAGAAATTGTCGCTGAAGAAGCATCATGGATAGGCTGCAGCGGTTTTGAGTCTCTACTGGAACCAAATATCTTTTTTATTTCCTCAACACATTATATGTGCATGGCTACAACGGTGCTTCTCTTCTTTCATTTGTGCTATCAATTCAGGTATGTGAGAATATAGGCACCTAATAATTTTCAGTTATGGCCTGTTATTTAGTACCTCATTTTAGGGCCAGCACAGGAATAAAACTGGTCCATTTAGTTCTTGCTTGCGCACAGGATTTACCTCATATTATGAAGCTAGATGGTGCCTTTACATTTAGCTTAAGAATTGTTGTTGGTGTTTCTAGATATATCATTTAACTGTGTACATTGTAAACTCTTTTCCTTAAATGACCCTGCATTGAAGACTTTCCATTTTTGTAAGAAATTGTAGTCGTGGGACAGTAGGAACCTTTAGGTCTTACATAAGCTTACTGTAGTTAGGAAATATTATTAGATTGGTCTTTGGAGACTGTTTTTTTCCCTTTGTAAATCAACTATGAAGCTTTGCTACCTTCTTAACCGGACAACCTTTTTTTGTGCAAGTGAAGAGTAAAAATATTTGTAGAGGAATCAGTAATTCTGCACAAATATTGGAACTGTTGTTTTAGGGCATTAGTAAGATGTTTTGGAACATCCTCTAGTAGTTTGAAGCATGGATATAATTAGGTTTTTTTAGAAGAGCCTTGCCGTTAATGTACTTAGTAACTTTCCTCTTGTTTCATTTCTTTTGTTTATTTCAGCCCGTTACATATCTTGGGTGGTTTGTGGCTTGAAGGATTCTTGTAAAGGTTATCATCCCCTAAAGAAATTGTCGCTGAAGAAGCATCATGGATAGGCTGCAGCGGTTTTGAGTCTCTACTGGAACCAAATATCTTTTTTATTTCCTCAACACATTATATGTGCATGGCTACAACGGTGCTTCTCTTCTTTCATTTGTGCTATCAATTCAGGTATGTGAGAATATAGGCACCTAATAATTTTCAGTTATGGCCTGTTATTTAGTACCTCATTTTAGGGCCAGCACAGGAATAAAACTGGTCCATTTAGTTCTTGCTTGCGCACAGGATTTACCTCATATTATGAAGCTAGATGGTGCCTTTACATTTAGCTTAAGAATTGTTGTTGGTGTTTCTAGATATATCATTTAACTGTGTACATTGTAAACTCTTTTCCTTAAATGACCCTGCATTGAAGACTTTCCATTTTTGTAAGAAATTGTAGTCGTGGGACAGTAGGAACCTTTAGGTCTTACATTTATAAAAGAGAAGTGCATTGTATACCTGACTCTGGTAGAAATATCAGAGCATTGCATCTGTGCTAACTAAATTAGTCAGATTTGTCCCTGCTGAGAAAGGAGAGCATGGATGATTCTATTACACTGGCCAGCATTAGAATTTGTTGCTTATTTTTCTGCCTACCCCAACTTGCTTGGGACAAAAGGCTATGTTGTTGTTGTATCGTATCCCCTTGCTAACAGGGTTTGTTTCTGGGGTAAGGTAGAGTAAAAGGAGGTTTCGTAGTCGGTCAATTTTTTCTTGCTGTCGCACAATTCGAAAAATATGATTGGTAGCTAAAGTTTAAAGCAGTATATGGAGTCCTTTTTTTATTTCATGACTTCCTACACAAATTTTATTGTGTAATCAAATTAACTTTAGATTATGGTTCATTCAGATAATTGATAGATTTGTAAATCATGCCTGTACTTTCTTCCTGCTTCTCATATTCCTTATGTTGTGGACATACATGGTCAAGTAGTCTTATGTGGCCCACATCCATTAACCACATCGGGCCTCTTGGAGCCTGGGACGGCCCCACATCTAACAATTGTTTTACTCAACATCACTTACTACAACTGGCATGCCGTTGCATGCTGAGAAACAGTAGCATATATCCATAGCTCTCTCAGAGCTCATTGTTTGATCTGAGCTTACTGATTTTTTAATCGAATGTATTAGCAGCTACATTTGGATGGCATGCTGCTACATCTGCAGTAGAATTTGTTAATAGCTACATCTGAATGGCATGCGCCGCTTGCGATCCTTTATTTTGCCCAAATTTTTGATGCGGAGTGGATAGCATACTCTATATACTTGGTGGAGCCATGCATGTAAAAATGTTTTGATTTTTTTGTAAGATGATGAACCGGCAGCTATATGATGTCTCTTCTTCTGCTCTATGTTGTTGAAAAGTTCAAATTTGTGAAACCTCTAATTTTATTGCAGCAGAGTTCCAAGCTGATGCAGTTGTGTGGTGCCGACACAAGACACTAAGAGATTCTAGCTAGTAGGGTAATGGCTTGCACTGAAATCTTCCCTGGATCTTTATGCTCGGGTTGTCTTTCATGTAGGTTTCAAATGGGATCTTGGTGAATTTGGTTGAGGTTGTCAGGTGGACACGTGAAGGTGATGCCTGAAGATGCAAGAAAGAAGGTAGTATCTTCAGCCTATTGAACTTGTCTCGAGATTTGACGGTCTTTCTTCTACATATATTGACCATCCATCGCGGTATTCCTATAATGAGTTGGGGTATTCTTTTCATTTTAGTTGTATGGAAATTAGCGAAATGTTTTTTGTTCTTTTTCTCTTGGCGTTGTGCTAACGTGCTACATAGATTGACCAATCCATGGATGTTCAGTCTTTGAGCTAAAAACTCGATATGTATCTGACATTAGCTTTTTTCTGCGATAGTGTAATATTTTTTCTCATTGTCAATATGACCAGGGGGCGCAAAATGAAGCCTCTCATTGGAAGCTGCATCAGTTGGAGCTGTGATTGGTGGTGTTGTATCTGCTGGGTGTCTTTCATATCATGTTCCATAGGCGACAAAATAAAACAAAAAAGGTTGTGCACTGCTCCCATATTCTGAAGATTGTAACCAACTTTGTTGTTCAACCTTTAAATAGTCATTCTTCATATTTTCTGTTTTGTTTTACAGTGCACTAGATTCAATAGATAACTTGGTCGACTTGGCAACTATTACACATTCAACTAGCATTGTGGGGCATTCAGGTTTGAAAAGGCGCAATTTTCCTTTAGTTTCCCCCTTCTAGGATGGTAACAGCTCGTGTTATCTTTGTTGCTTCAATCATTACCTGCCTCAATTCCCTTGAGCAGTATTTTTTCTACATGTTACATTTGGTGTGGGTCCTTACTCTACCATTTGCCTGCCCACAAGTAAAACTAATATTACTTCTCACAAACGAGTAGCCTTCTGTTGTTGGTTTTGGTGCAGTGTTGTTTGTTTCAACCTGGACTCTGGCCTTGCCTGGGTATACCTACATTATTTTGATTACTGTTGCAAGTTTCATCATCCAGGCTGGTTCTCTGCAAAGAACGTGGCCTATTTTTTTTTCCTTAAGGCTGATAACAAGCAGGTCCCAGTTTTCAGTTATATAATAAGCATACAGTTCATACTGTACTACTATAGTAACCACATAGCAATTTCTTTCTGAACAAAGTGATTTGAGGGTAGAGTTGAATGATACGGGTAAACTAAGCGATGACTGTAAACCTGTATTCATATTGGATTCCAAATGCTGTTCACCCCAACCAATATTCATGTTGGATTCTGTACGATTTATGTTGTTGAGAGGAAAATATACTCGTTTTTTCTCATTGTCAATATGACATGGGGTCCACACAATGAAGCTTCTCGTTGGTAGCTGCATCAGTTGGAGGTGTAATTGGTGTTTGATGGGCGAAGAACTAAAAAAAGAAGGTTCATGCTCCCATACTCTGAAGATCTACCCAACTTTGTAATGATACAGCATGCTTCTCTTTGGATCTATATAACATGCTTCTTTTTGAATCTACTACAACAGGGTTATTGAACCTTAAATACTATGCCCTCATTCCCCATATTTTTTTGTTTTGTTTCACAGTGCAGTACATGCGCTTGATTCGTCAACTGATGCCTTGGTCGACTTGACTACTATTACTAGCTTAGCATTGCGGGGCATTCAGGTTTGGAAAGGCAAAATTTTGCTTGAGTTTCTCCCCTTCTAGGCTGGGTGTTATCTTGGTTCATTTCCACTATTATCTGCCTCAAACTCCCTTTGTACATGTATAAAAAGTTTAGTTACTTGTTCAAACATTGGGTGTGGAGAGTTGGCACCTTTTATGGTTGTCATGGATGTCCTTACTCTGCCATGTGCCTGCCCACTTATCCAGATTTGCCTGTCAATTACTGGTCTTTATTGTAGTGCAATGGCATTGCAACAGATCTCTCTGCAATCTTCTCTCGCTTGCTGCCGATCCCATATGTGTTCCTTATACTGATAACTTATTTCATGATTTCTTGGACTCTTCAAACTGATTTCAGTTTAGAACACTAATATTCTATTACGAATGTGCATACAACTAGTTGATTAATATGCCTTCCAATTCCATGTGTGGCCAAGTTTTGTTGTTAGTTTGGTATATTACACAAAGTTGATAGTTTTTATGCAGGTTTTGAATTCTTCCATTGCCATTTCTTTGGGTTTAGGGTTCAGGCAGTGAGTTTGGTGGTTCCTCTCGATTTGCCCCACTATTCTCAGTGTGGAGATCGCTTTTCCTTATGCAGGTAGCTTGGCTCATGGTTCCTTGGCGTGTTCCAGTTTTAGATTTTCTTGTAGTGCGGCTTTATAATGTGCGTGGCCATGGGAAGTTGTGGGTGGGGTAAAATCATTCTTCCATTGCCATTTCTTTGGGTTTGGGGTTCAGGCAGTGAGTTTGGTGGTTCCTCTCGATTTGCCCCACTATTCTCAGTGTGGAGATCGCTTTTCCTTATGCAGGTAGCTTGGCTCATGGTTCCTTGGCGTGTTCCAGTTTTAGATTTTCTTGTAGTGCGGCTTTATAATGTGCGTGGCCATGGGAAGTTGTGGGTGGGGTAAAATCTCTGTTATTTTTTTCCTCTCCTAATGGGAGGTATTCGATGGCTTGACCATGTTCCATGCAGTTCTGCGCTCTGCGTCGAATTCTCTGGTGGGTGAGTTATGCTGTTAGTTTCTCCTCCAAGGTGATAGCCTCTTTTCCTTTTCCTTTCTATTCTTTTTTTCTAGGATTATATACTTGCCTCTGCGTTTTGGGTTGATGGTTGTTAGGCATTTCTTATGGATCTTTATGACACCTTTTTGTTCCAAAAGTTTTTGATTGATTTTTGGTTGTTGTTTGGGAAGACCGTCTGCTGTTGCCATCTATTTAGAGCATTTTGTTTCCCAATTTGCCGATTGCAGCAGCAGATGGCTATATCTTGTTCTAGCCGCTGCTTCATTAGGTTTTAGTTTTGCTAAATGGATTGTATTGCCTTTGCATGTCAAAATAGCACAGGATTTATTTCCTGCTTAGTATATTAGACGGAGTTGAAAATGAACTGGGTTTTATGCATTTTGCAGCATTGTTAGGTTCCCCTGTGCTACCTGTAAAAAAAAAGAATGAATATCCCTGCCTATTCAGTGTTGTTTGTTCTTTTCCTCTCAGGGGTGTATACAATGAGAGGTGTAAATGTGGATTAGTTTTTCTGTGTTTTTCTAGATCGAATTAGTTGGAGCTATTTTACATTCGTTTAGACTGGGTGCTGCTGTATAAAAATGATTTATGTGCTTCTTTGGATATGCTTTGGCTTTTCCTCACATGTTTTGTTCCTACCAGGCATAATGGGATGGCAATAAGATTTCTTTTTCTATTAATGGTTGTCTTCTCTGGTATATGTGCTTTGTTCTACCGTATTCAGCAAACTGGTTACTATTCCATCTCAGGATAGAATGACCTTGCCTTTATGCTAGATTACTTTGATAGGCTCCTTTGTTTTGCTGTAAAAAAGAATAAGAATTTCCCTGCCGTCTGGTGTTGCTTTGTTCTCAGCTGTGTGCAATGAGAAATACGCATCTGGTCTCCTTGTCTTATGATTTTCTAGATTAAGATTGCACATTCGGTATCCGTCCAGAATATTGCTTATCGGGACGTCCCTTTAATCCAGGGCCCTAGGCTCTTTTTTCCTTATGTCTATTATTGACCTCTTCACTACCGTAATTCAATAGCTATTTCTAACTGGGCCAAATATTTATATAAGGGTGCCCGTCACAAGATACATTCTCCATGTTGCACATTGTCGAAGCCATGCAATGTCTGTTGTGTTCCAATAAAAAAGTTGAGTCGTAGCATGGCACGCAAAAATAAATTCCTAAAAACCTTGAACCTTACTTGGTTTGTTTGCACTATGCATAGCACAGCAGCAAGTAGCCAGATATCAGGATTTGTAGTAAACATGACCATTAAGGTTTCACCAAATGCCTAAAATTTTGAAAGTGCATGTTATTTTTTTCTATGTTGCATGTTCAGGGAATTTATGTCCCAAAGTGTGATCAGTCATTATCTGGCCGTGATCTTATTCTCAATGTAGCCATCAAATGTATTACTCTGTTTCTTAGTGAAAAGCATTGTTATGATTGTGCTTCTAGAGTTGCGCTTTTGTCTGATTTCTTTCATCAGTTCATATATGATATGCTTCTGCGTTCTATATCCTACACCCAAAGTTTGACGATTTATAAAGCCACTTCTTGATTTCTACATATTATACTTTCCAGAGTGAATCATCCTGTTCTGCGAGCTTAGAGAGAAATATATTGGACCCACTGATTTATTCCTCTACAGGGTACTGCTCAATCTGATACGAGATTGTACCTGGAAGTTACGTAACAGTCTTCCATAGTACTCCTTCGACACCTATTCTTCAAGACGGGCTCGCATTCAGCCAAGCAAAAGCTGGTTAGTCCAATTCTGATCAAAAGGTTCTCTTTTTGATACCATACGCGCATAGATCCATTGAATATTTCCACGGTATATTGTTTGCCGGCTCTGCTGACCCTTAATATGACAGTGATGTGAACTGAGCTTCCCGACCAACCTGCTGTGAAAATTATTTTATCCCTTTAAATAAAATAGAAATGATCTGTTTGAACGCCATTGCTGTTTCTGGCCAGTTTTTGTTTCTGGTATGATGTTCAACATAAGGAGTTCCGTTAATAGAGTTCAGTTTTGAGTTGCTATGCTTACATGGAAGTGGTATGGTATTTTAAGACATTTGAAGAAAGGAATGTCAGCTCTTCTGGCCAGTTTTTGTTTCTGGTATGATGTTCAACATAAGGAGTTCCGTTAATAGAGTTCAGTTTTGAGTTGCTATGCTTACATGGAAGTGGTATGGTATTTTAAGACATTTGAAGAAAGGAATGTCAGCTCTTCTGGCCAGTTTTTGTTTCTGGTATGATGTTCAACATAAGGAGTTCCGTTAATAGAGTTCAGTTTTGAGTTGCTATGCTTACATGGAAGTGGTATGGTATTTTAAGACATTTGAAGAAAGGAATGTCAGCTCTTCTGGCCAGTTTTTGTTTCTGGTATGATGTTCAACATAAGGAGTTCCGTTAATAGAGTTCAGTTTTGAGTTGCTATGCTTACATGGAAGTGGTATGGTATTTTAAGACATTTGAAGAAAGGAATGTCAGCTCATTTTTTACGTAAATACAGTAGAAGAGGCTCCCACTGCTTTTCATTTAGCTAAAAGAATTGTACAGTGAGAAATCCAAACAAGAAAAAAGAATAGACAACATTAGGAATTTCAGCCTTGATAAGATATATTGGAAAATAAATTTTCTGACGAGCATGAAAGCTGAAATAGAAACATCGACTCTTTGATGTCGGGGAATTAACTTTGCAAGGGTATGTAATGAGTTACATCGCTTGGTGTTTATAGTTGTCATTTGTCACTAGCTTTTTACAACAGTGTGGGGATACACATTTTTCTTTAATGTCAGTGTAAGTGTAAACATGCTTGCTGAAATAATATTCATCAGATGAGATCGCACTGATAAATTAAGTCAGGGCGAATAAGATGCACATGTCTTACAGCTGGGAGCTTTGATTTTGCTTGAACATTCTGCCTGTGGATTGGGAAACCATTCAGTTTCCTTGATACTGTCGAAATGCCAATATATTGATTATGTAAACATGCCAATTGCTGCTTTCTGTTATACACGTGTGCTAGTTGGATGGTTATGCAATTTGTGTATGGTATTTTAAGACATTTGAAGAAAGGAATGTCAGCTCATTTTTTACGTAAATACAGTAGAAGAGGCTCCCACTGCTTTTCATTTAGCTAAAAGAATTGTACAGTGAGAAATCCAAACAAGAAAAAAGAATAGACAACATTAGGAATTTCAGCCTTGATAAGATATATTGGAAAATAAATTTTCTGACGAGCATGAAAGCTGAAATAGAAACATCGACTCTTTGATGTCGGGGAATTAACTTTGCAAGGGTATGTAATGAGTTACATCGCTTGGTGTTTATAGTTGTCATTTGTCACTAGCTTTTTACAACAGTGTGGGGATACACATTTTTCTTTAATGTCAGTGTAAGTGTAAACATGCTTGCTGAAATAATATTCATCAGATGAGATCGCACTGATAAATTAAGTCAGGGCGAATAAGATGCACATGTCTTACAGCTGGGAGCTTTGATTTTGCTTGAACATTCTGCCTGTGGATTGGGAAACCATTCAGTTTCCTTGATACTGTCGAAATGCCAATATATTGATTATGTAAACATGCCAATTGCTGCTTTCTGTTATACACGTGTGCTAGTTGGATGGTTATGCAATTTGTGTTGTAGCCTTAAAGAAGAAAAGACAGCTGGAGTCTGATATTTCAGGCCTCCCATTTTTTAGTGTTGAAGAGGTGAGTAAACTCTTTGATTAATAAGCCAAATAATTATTAGTGCTTTTTTGTGTTGAAGAGGTGAGTAAACTCTTTGATTAATAAGCCAAATAATTATTAGTGTTTTTTTCTATCTAAGTGCATTATTATAAATCTTTTGCGTGCCCCCAAGATGTGTATGTTACTTGCATTTCTGCTTTAGTTATGCTATAGAATCATTTGAGAGAAGCTTACTACTATCAATTCCAAAATACCCTTTTTTTTGTTTGAAACTAGTGAATCATTTGAGAGAAGCTACTCAAATTGGCATCTGAGAGGAGTAATATTGAGAAAGAGATTAATTGTCTTGAGCCTTGAAAGGTTGAGAAAAAGATTAATGAGATTGTGGACAAGGTGTACAGAGATTTAGCATCTTAGTTGGTGTGAAGAACATTCATGAGTAAGAAGAAAGGCAACTAAAAGATGCTCGGGCACTTCAAGAGATGAAGCTAAGGCCCTGTTCCAAACCTCTAGAGATAGTAGTTAGCTGCTAAAGTTATCTCTAAAGGTTTGGAACACCTTTAGCTAATAGTTCAGCTAATAATTAGCTAGCTTCTAGCTAACAACTATTTCATTAGCTGACCCAACCCAGCTAATAGAAACTAATAGTTAGCTAGTTTATTAGCTAGAGGTTTAGAACACCCCTAGCTAATAGTTAGCTAGCTAATAATTATCTGGCTAATACTTTGTTATTGACTATTAGCTAACTAGTTATTAGTTTTAGAGGTTTGGAACAGGGCCTAAGCCTTAGTAACCAAATATCAGTATGCAACATTTATGCAGTTGACATACGCATTTTACAATTTTATTAGCTTAGCTAGTAGCTAATTTTGGTTTGACATGTACACACACAATTGCGATTATAAACAAAGATCTTTTTTCTGCAGGGGCATGAATGAAAAATAAAACAAGATATGTAGGCACCAATTGTGAAGTTAAAGGAGTCACTTAGGAAAGGTTTATTATTCTTCTTTTGCTGCCCAGATTTGAATAATTGATTATTTAAACATGCCAATTGCTATTAGCTCTTCAAACTCTAAAATGCATTTTCGTAAAAGTAGCGAATGGCGTGCTTTTGATGCCCTCATATTAAGTGATTTTCGTGCGGGACTCTATGCTATAGTTGTTTGTTTACTGTGCAAGATATGGACTGTCACTGATTGGGTATATTCGAACTTACAAATAAGAATGTTCTTTTCCACTGGATCTTAATTCCTTACTTTGTTATGATCTTCATACGTTGTATGTGGTTGGCACCATGTTGAAACTGCATTCTAGTCTTATTCAAGAATGTCTGGTATTGTTTTATATATTCTTCAATCATGATTCTATAACTAAAATGCATCTAGCCACATCAAAATTCTAGACTGGATATTTAGAACCCTGTAATTTCTATTGCTCTTATTGCTGAAAGCACCTGGTATGCAGCCAAAGAGTCAAGGCATTATTGGAATAGGTTTATATATCACATGGTGTTTCTGTGATTATGCATTTATGTTTGCACCCTACTTTTACATTTTGGTGACTAACATGCTCAGCTGTGTTGCAGGCTGGTTGTCAATCTGGTCAAGTTTGGCATTGTTGTCATCCATTTATTTAAGGCAGAATTTTCTTTCCTCAGCTTAAGTTTCCCGTTTTTTATTGTATTTTGTATATTTATTATTACAAAATTACTCGTATTTAATTAGTTTCTTAGATTATGTAGATACTTATAGCTTCACACCTATTATTTACTGCTCTTCTCTGATTTCCATATTGCGACATGCTGACTTGCATACATGATTGCATCTATACTTCATAAGAATTTCTCTTCAATTTACATGAACTTCACACATTATTTATGTTGTATATGTGTTCTTTTGTTCAGGCAAGTCTTATCAGCATGGAAGTAGAGAGTCTGATTCTCTAAACAAAGATGCATGTCAGTCTGATACAGGCTTCGGTGTCAATTGTGCATCGAATGGACTTTTTGCAAGTGATGTCATTTGCCCTCTGCGTTTCCTATCAGTTGTGTATTATGACGCTTACATTCTGATGTGGTTTTATGCATATTTGTTTACCATGACATGTCTGTCGAACGCTGTGCCATCCACGGCCTATGTTGCATACATGATGTGCCGGTTGAGTTATTTAGTTGCCATCATCCATTAACAATATTATTGTTAGTTTTGCTGTACAAACTAAAGTGATGTTGGACTGATTTATCTGATGTGTTACTATGTTCATTAAAATGTGAAGTATGAAATATCTTTTAAATTAATAATGTTTTGCATTAGAGATGATTTGAAAAGGGTGACCCAAACAATGTGCATCTTGTTAGGGGTTATTGATTAGGAGTTTTTCTGATACTGTCAACTAGGTGTTATCTAGGTGTCATCGGTCAGGCGTTGTTGGTTGAGAACGCTTGTCCAAGGGTTGTCGGTTGAGCGTTGTGGACCAGGGGTTGTTGGTTGAGTGTTGTCGGTCGAGCACTGTCGGTCAGGCGTTGTTGGTTAAGAACGCTCGTCCAAGGGTTGTCAGTTGAGCGTTGTGGACCAGGGGTTGTCGGTTGAGCGCTGTCGGTCGAGCACTGTTGGTCAGGCGTTCTCGGTCGAGGATCGTGGACCAGGGGTTGTTGGTCAAGCGTTGTCGACCAGGCATTGTCGGTCGAGCGTTCTCGGTCGAGTGTTGTCGACCAGGCGTTGTCGGTCGAGCATTGTGGACCAGGGGTTGTCGTTCGAACATTGTCGACCAGGGGTTGTCGGTGGAACGTTATCGACCAGGCGTTGTCGGTCAGGCGGTCTCGATCGAACGTTGTTGACCAGGTGTTGTCGGTCGAGCGTTGTCGGTCAGGCGTTTTTGGTCGAGCATTGTGAACCAGGCGTTACCGATCGAGCGTTGTTGGTCAGGCGTTGTCGGTCGTGCGTTGTCGGTCAGGTGTTCTCGGTCAAGCGTTGTCGGTCAGGCGTTCTCGGTCGAGCATTGTCGGTCAGGTGTTCTCGGTCGAGCGTTGTCGGTCAAGCATTTTTGGTCGAGCATTGTGAACCAGGCGTTACTGATCGAGCATTGCCGGTCAGGCGTTTTCTCGACCAGGGGTTGTCACTCAGGCATTCGATCAAGAGTTGTCGACTAGATGTTGTTGGTCAAGAGCATTGTTGGTCGAACATTGTTCACAAGGATAGGTTAGACGTTTCAAAGCATGTTGATCGACATTGTCAATAAGACGTTGAACTTCAATAATGAGGCAACTGCCGCCACCAACGCAGCGTACTCGGTTGAGGTAATTACTATCTTACAGCTCTATCTAGAAATATTGACCCTGGACGCTATCGGCAACCACTTAATTACATAACAATTTATTTAGTTTGTTTTACACAAATAGCAACCACCTCTCATTGTCTCATATTTTCACACCGCTCATGTGAGCTCACAAAACACATATTTCATCCCTAAATGTTGCATGTTCGCTTTTGATGACCATCATCAGCGCCCAATGCAGGCTTCATACACCACCACCAGCTGATAAAATTAAAGTGATGAGAAGAAAATTCCTGCACCTAAACCAATGTGAAGTACTGTATAAAAATGTGGCGCTTGCCAAACGCTCAATGATTGTGAAAGCTTTTCAACTGTCAGGTCGACAGAACAAACACAAGTTGTTCTACTACGACTTACAACAAATTTCTCAGTTGTAAAAGCGTGCTGAGAGTCGTACCTCCAGTTGGAATAAGGACGCCCATTTGAACCATCGCTTGAAGCACCTTCAGGAATACCAAATTCATCACTCACCAGAACTTCAATGCTTAAATTATTCATCAGGCCTAGAGAAACTTACTTTATCATGAAGAATCAGGCTAGAGCAATCCCTCCCGGATATTTGGACTGCTACTGCACATACGAAGAATGAAGACATGAAACATGATGGCTATTCAAGAAGAAAAGTAGCAAATCCTCTAAAATAGAAACACATGTTAAGCAAAAATATTGTATGCAATCTTCTCGTTCCAAAGTCAGAGAAGAAAAGCCTACCACCAGTTGATATCATCATCAACGATATTCCATGGACGCTGTAAAGAAAATCACAATTAGCTTCTGACTAGCGCACTAAAGGCTACAGTTGCATTTATCTCAAATGATAGAATGAAAGAAAAAAAAATACTTCAGATACGTCTCATAAATTTTGTGATGTCAGATATAATAATGTATTGAAGTCCACACCTGGTGCACAATTCAGCACATTTTGCAGACAGTAAAACTACCAAGGTTAGCGAACATTTAACAAGCTAGGAATGCACAGGGTAGCACCTGGCCAAAGGGTACATGACAAAGCATGACATTAGAATTTATTTCTTCAGACCAAACAAAACATCATGTCCTTTTTAGTGCTGGGTCCTTGGATTTGGCATACCTTTTAGGATCTTTGGGTAATGCAGCAAGTTCTGGTGGCAGCTTTTCTCATGCTTTGGCAGCTATGGAATCAATATCAGTAGTGTCATTGGCATTACCAGAACCGGATGATGGAGCAGCATCTGGTTCAGTAAAGAGGACGAGAACCATGAGTATGTTCATCAACTTCGGCAGCTGCTGCTTGAGAAGGGAACACCTTTTCCACCATCTCACGCCGGTCACGTTCATCTAACAGCAGGGATGAACCACATGACCATTTGAGCAGCTGATCCACGATAGTAGAGCTAGAGCATAGAGAAGGCAGCAGCAGCAGCAGCAGCATTACTGTTAGGGCTCCTAAGTCTTTATAAAGAGGGTAGACGGGTAGAGTAAGGGTAGGCAAGGAAGAAGAAGGCCTCTCTCTTGTGCCCCTGGGCTGAGGCCCCAGCGCCATTCCACAAGAACCCAGCTACCCTTAAATTCTTCAGGTCAATATCAAATAGCTCCTTCAAACAAGGCCTTTCAAGCGTGCCAGATGAACCTGGCTTGCCCAAAAGGAATAGATTTATAGTGTCGTTACTTACTATAATACTCCCTCTGTCCAGAAACATAGTGTCCATTCAGTTTTGTCCTAAGTCAAACTTTTCAAACTTTGACCATCAATTACGGAAAAATCATAAAAATTGACGACACAAAAATGATGTTACTAGATTCATCATGAAATAGTATGCAACTCTTTTAGTTTGAAATAATATATATTTTTATATATTGTTGGCCAAAGTTTTAAAAAAAAATGACGACACAAAATTTTTATATATTTCTGCACGGAGGGAGTAGCTTAGTTTAGTCTGTTTAGACAAATATAGACTGCAAGTTTATTACAGAGGCTAGCAGCAGCTACTGATTCAAAATCAAATCGAGCAAATATCTTGTTCAAAGCCATC
>LAPY01003335.1:0-10187 GCA_000970635.1 Eragrostis tef | reverse complement strand
GGGCTGTACCCGATGATCTCGAAGGTGTGGCCGCCCGTCTCCGTCTCCGTGGTGCATCTCGACGCCGTCTTCTTGGATTCCGCCGACATGCTCCTCCCTCTCCCTGCGGCCTGGGTTCCGAGAACTGAGCGATCAGATTAAACAGGGGAAAAGACACAGCAGCCTTGAGAGGGGACGGAGGAGGATTCAGAGGCGATTGAGGCGAACCTGTAAAGAGGACGGCGGAGGAAACGATCGACGTCGGCGGCGGCGGTGGAGGGGAAAGAGCGAGGAAGTCGATGAGACTGCAGGAGCGGAGGCGGCTTCGCTGTCAAGTTTCGCTTGACGTTCCTTCCTTTTGTTTTTCCGTTTCTTCTCTCTTTTTTTTTTAGCACTTCCGTTTTTTTTTTCCTATATTTGCTTAGCTGTGAAGTTTCGTTTTGTAGGCTGAGAAAGAACCTAAGGCCCAGCCCATAAAAGGTGTTTATGAGGCCTAGAAAATTGATTTGTTTATGGGCCGCAGACTAACCGAACCATATCCATCGGAAAAATACAATACTCCTACATCGGATCAGTACCAACAAATCAAAAACTTTGATACTTTTGTACAACTATTTCATCTTCATCTTATCATCCTCACAACCTTCGTCTGCTTAAATCTAAGCTAAATGACGTCACAAAAAATAATGAAACATGGAGTATTTTGCAGCCAAAAAAGGAATTACAAATGGAAGTTGCAATGCGTCGGTAATCGGGCACACGACCGCAGTGCTAAGTTGTCCATCTCAAAAAATGTGCAAGTGGATATGTTTCATCCAATATTGGAACCTTAATTTCATAAGACAGTTTTATGTTGAGAATCCGAAACACTCTGTTGCTCAAAATGATGTGTTCGTATTTCATTACATATCTTCCTATGTACAAATGAATCCTGCGGAAGCTAAGAAATAGCTTTGGAGATGTGTTCTCATAAAGCTTTGGATAGTCATACGTCACGTTAGCAACATACATATACTTAACAGAATGTCAATCCTTCTATATATTATGACAAAACAGTAAAAAAAAAGCTCAGTTGTAGTCTTTTGCTGGAAGTTTCAATCAAAGTATTTTTCATGCTTGAAGTGCAAATATGTATTTTTTCTTGTAGAAAACTCTACAGATGGGTCATCACTACTTTCCCCCCTAGGCCCGAAATCCTAGGGGAAACCCAAAAATACCTAGGAAAACGATTTCCCTAAGGAAATTATTTCATATACACTGTCATAAAAGGATACCTTTCATCAAAAATGCGAATATGATTATATAAGAAGGTTTCCTAGTTTAAAATCAGAAACATTTATTGCTCAAAGTAATGTGTTCATAGCTCATTACTTAATTTCTATACATGTTTCTTGAGGAAAATTACAATTAGATGGGCAGTTGTTCTCAGATACAGCTCTGGATAATCATACATGTCAGGTTGTTTGTATGGCTTTCAGTCTTGGCAACAACATAGCAATATTTTAGCCAAAAATCATATTCATGAGTCATGACTGTTTGTTGTTTTTCCAAATATTAATCCTTTATAACAAATTGTTTTCCCGAAATTGTGCTCGACAGTATGATGAAAAAAAAAATACCATTGTACATGTGGATTGGTCTTTTGACAAACATAACACCTTAACATTAAGATAGCATCACAGTCACAGTAGCTAGTTCCAAAAGATAATTTTTCGTCTATGGTCTTACTGTTACATAGACTATGCCATGAAACTCCGCATACAGATATTACAATTAGTTCATCCCGAAGCTGGGTTCCGCACGATGTTCACAATAAAACCAAAATGCATTCAAGTTCAGGATCTGCAAAAGGAAACGTATCCAGATAACTATAGCACTAAGCTAAACTACTCGAATAGCTAATTTCGTAAGTAATTGACATGCCAAGATTAGGATAAACAGCCCATCTAAAATTTGCGACGCTTACTTGTCTTTTCCAGTCCATCAACTATCCAAGCAAGGCAAGTTCTTTCGAACTTTCAGTAATCCAGTTTTGCTACCACATCCTTCATCTGTTTGGATGAGAAAATGAAGTCCTTGTTTTTCCGTTTCTCTCTCTCTCTCTCTCTCTCTTTTTTAGCACTTCCGTTTCTTTTCTATATTGGTGTTTAGCTGTGATGTTTCGTTTTGTAGGCTGCGGAAGAACCTAAGGCCCAGCCCATAAAAGGTGTTTGTGAGGCCAAGAAAATTGATTTGGTTATGGGCCGCAGATTAATTGAACCATATCCATAGGAAAATACAATATTCCTACATCGGATCAGTACCAACAAATCAAAAACTTTGATACTTTTGTACAATTATTTCATCTTCGTCTTATCATCCTCCCAACCAGGGCGGTCGCCGAGAATATGGGGGCCCTGTGCGAAATGGAAAATGCCCCCCCCCCCTAACAGCCCATTTTTTTTTTTCGTTTTGGCCCAAGATGGTACCTTCTTCAACCTTGAGCATCAGATCAAATGCTGTTTCTCTCTCTTCCACCATGGTTGGCCAGGCAAGCTCGCATCGGCGCATCTTTGAAGGGCTGAAACAACAATAAACAAGCAAAACGGGGTGCACTATTGAATCCTTCATCATTCAACTTAGTTAAACTCAAAAATTTCTTAGCGATGCATAATCAGAAGGACTGCTGGCAGAAGAGAGGAGGAAATTGGGAGCCCCAAATTTTTGGGGGCCCTGTGCGGTCGTCCACCCTGCCCATGCTCGGTGACGGCCCTGCTCCCAACCTTTGTCTGCTTAAATAAGCTAAATGACCTCAGAAAAAATGATGAAACAGGGAGTAGTTTGCAGCCAAAAAAGGAATTACAAATGGAAGTTGCAATGCGTCGGTAATCGGGCATACGATCACGCAAAATGTGCAAGTGGATATGTTTCATCCAATATTGGAACCTTAATTTCATAAGACAGTTTCATGTTGAGAATCCGAAACACTCATTGCTCAAAATGATGTGTTTGTATTTCATTACATATCTTCCTTTGTACAAATGAATCCTGCGGAAGCTAAGAATTAGCTTTGCAGATGTGTTTTCATAAAGCTTTGGATAGTCATACGTCACATTAACAACATACATATACTTAAGAGAATGTCAATCCTTCTATATATTATGACAAAACAGTAAAAAGGAAAGCTCAGTTATAGTCTTTTGCGGGAAGTTTCAATCAAAGTATTTTTCATGCTTGAATTGCAAAAATACCTAGGAAAACGGTTTCCCTAAGGAAATTATTTCATATACACTGTCATAAAAGGAATACCTTTCATCAAAAATGCGAATATGATTATATAAGAAGGTTTCCTAGTTTAAAATCAGAAACATTTATTGCTCAAAGTAATGTGTTCATAGCTCATTACTTAATTTCTATACATGTTTCTTGAGGAAAATTACAATTAGATGGGCAGCTGTTCTCAGATACAGCTCTGGATAATCATACATGTCAGGTTGTTTGTATGCCTTTCAGTCTTGGCAACAACATAGCAAATATTTTAGCCAAAAATCATATTCATGACTGTTTGTTGTTTTTTCCAAACATTAATCCTTGATAACAAATTGTTTTGTATGTGTATATGTTCACCGTCAACAACATCCCGAAATTGTGCTCGACAGTATGATGAAAAAAAAATACCATTGTACATGTAGATTGGTCTTTTGACAAACATAACACTTATAGCATCACAGTCACAGTAGCTAGTTCCAACAGATAGTTTTCGTCTATGGTCTTACTGTTACATAGACTATGCCATGAAACTCCGCATACGGATATTACAATTAGTTCATCCCGAAGCTGGGTTCGGCACGATGTTCACAATAAAACCAAAATGCATTCAAGTTCAGGATCTGCAAAAGGAAACGTATCCAGATAACTACGTATAGCACTAAACTAAACTACTCGAATAGCTAATTTCGTAAGTAATTAACATGCCAAGATTAGGATAAACAGCCCATCTAAAACTTGCGACGCTTACTTGTCTTTTCCAGTCCATCAACTATCCAAGCAAGGCAAGTTCTTTCGAACTTTCTGTAATCCAGTTTTGCTACCACATCCTTCATCTGATTCGATGAGAAAATGAAGTCAATACATGCTTCTTTAAGCCTGGTGCAGTTGTGCTGATCAGCTAAAGCTAATGTAGTCGCTACGTTGCCCACATTAAGATCCTTGCTCAGTATGCTTTCACACATTAACTTCAGCCTGTCCACGGCATACCTATCAGCAGCGGCAAGTAGATGGCAGATCATATTGTTGTATTCATCTCCATCAAGATGATCCATGGCTAGCACAGAACCAGTATAGATAAAATGCAGGAGGGCTTCGAAAACTGCAGGCTGCATGTCCTTGATGGTTACGTGGCCCATCCTTGTCTCCTTCATTTGCCCGTAAAACTCGGCCTTGAAAACTGGCGACCGTGCTGCAAGCACAAGCTTGTGTGCTGCAAAGGTTTCCCTTCCAACACAGAATGTCACATCTGAGCCATCCTTTTACTTCAATAACCTGCCCAAATTCTGTGAGATGTCGCATGGCGGCACATTGATTTCAGATTTCATCCTTATGTCAGACAACTGAGACTTATTGACAACAGTTAGATCACATTCTATCGTGAGGCAATCGTTACGAATGTAACCTTTCTGCTCCAGCTTACTTCTTAAACAGAACCTCGAAGTATTGGAGAACCGAGTTGTATCCTGAGATCTGAACCATCTTGGCGATTGATTATACCACGTGAAATCCGAAATCCCGCGAGCCTGACCAAGCAATCTGAGCTCATAGCGAGCCCGCACCTCGGCATTATTGCTGATTAGTTCTAGATAAACGGAGACGTACTCTTCGGAAGATTTAAGGCCGTCAGGGTAGAAGCGGATTGCCCAGTCGTAGCCGCCGACGGTGAAGGTGCGCGACTGCACGAACTTGTCCACTCCGATGCCCCTCTTGAGGCTGTATCCCACGACCTCGAACACATGCGTGCCCTGCGCCGCCTTGGTCGTGCATCTCGACGCCGTCTTCTTCAATGCGGACGCCATCCTTCCTACAACCAAGATTCGAAGCCAATCTTGTGTGACAGACACTATCCAGTCCAAACAGTGGTCTCGCTATCAGTTCCACACTACCAAGCAAGTACGCATACATGGTTTTCAGTTTTCATGTGGCGTGCCTCGTAGATGGAGCACGCGATAGCGACAAGCAGCTGGGCTGTGGGAGAATCATTTGCAAAATGTGACACCACCACTGGGTAGGAGGAGCTTCCTCAGTTTCTAGTGCAGAATTTCAGGTAAGAAGCATATTCTATGAGAACTAGGTTCATGTGAGAACTATGAGAACTCTAATCTGGGCCACATGATCTTGATCTAAAGAGGCGCATGAATTCAGGTGGGAGGGGTGATTTGCAAATTCACCGTCCACTTAATCATACTTTTGTCTAGATTGGAGTTCTCATAGTTCTCACACGAACCTGGTTCTCATATGATACGTTGCCATCTGAATAAGCTATCAAGAAGAGAGAACAATTCTTTTGGGAGAGCAGGAGGACACGACAGCGATAGCAAACCTGGAAAGCGATGGAGGGCGTTCTCAGCGGCGGCGGCAGAAAGAGAAAGGGTTTATAGGTCGATGAGGAGAGGTGTGCGTGCTATGCAGGGCGGATGGCGGCGGCGGAGGGTGCCTGACACTTAGATCACCGTCCAGTTGTCAACTCTGCACGATCTGCCGTTGGTTTGCATATTAACGCTCCAGAATCATAACAAACGACATGTCGAAGCCAAATAAAATTATCCTTTCGTTTGTCAATGAAAAATATCACCATCATTTAGCTTCACGGTAGTCTTCACAAATAAAAGGTATGAATTGTTCAGAAAAGAGAATATCCAGGCCATGTCTGGATCCAAGCGACTAACAACTGGTCCCTGACTAAAAATTAGCTGACTAATTATTAGTCAAGTAAAAATTAATTAGTTCAATGTTTGGAGCCCTGACTAATAAATACCTATTAGTTTAAGTTACAAGAAAATGCCTATTGTGTTCTGAATTATTTGTTAGTCCGTGTGTGTTTGGAAGGGATAAAGGGCAACATCGTCTTTTCAGGTTGATTACTATTATTTCTTTGATGGACTAAGAGTTAGTCCTACCTACTAGTCCCTCTGTTTGAGGTCCGAGGACTAATAATTAGTCAAATAACAATTAGTTTGTTAGATCCAGACAATGCCTTATTCAATATTTCAGCCTCTCAGAGCAAGTTTTACGGTTTCGTCAGCTGCCGGCGAAAACGAGTGCGAGAGCACATACGGTGGAGGCGGACTCTGCTAATATTTAATGCCCTGCAGTGTGCTCAGCGAATGAGAGTGCTCGTAGCGCGTTTGCGCCCGCTCGAGCGGGCGATTCGCGAGCCACCCCCTCCATTCTTTTTCCTGCTTTCTCTCTGCTCCACATAGGATTTCGCCGGCTCTATACCCTTTATAATACTTGCTCTCATCAATAAATGTGTACAATTTTCTATCATTACAAGCGCACCATTCCAAATGAATATATCGCAACAAACGTCATAAATGTTGAAACTTCTAGGATTATTATCAACTTATTAAACAAAAGGAAGCCTATTGCTAAAATGCTAGTCCTCCAGTTTATTCTCTTATTCCTTTTGCAATGGCACCAGGAGTATATCCAATGAGTTCCTATGAACCCACTTATTAAGCTGTGATCATCGTTTTAGAGTGTATAATATATCATATGTTCTTTTATAAGGTACTGATATTGATCTACATATTTGTTCTCTTTTTTATGTTTCATTTGTGAGGGTTTCCACAAAAATCAAAGGTACCAATGATCCAGTACCAACGAAGCGGTTTCATGCTCATGCTACATAAAACATATTGGGGGAGTCTGCTTGCATATATACACAAATTGTGTATATATGCCCGTCCCACACACAGTTTTGTCATTCAAGCAGCCATCTTCATTGATCTTCAACGAATGAATGTCCGTCCCTCCATCTCCATTGATGAACTTGGTATAGCCGTACTCCAAGGCTGCAGTGCTATCCCCTGTTTCGTTTCTGCAGCAATACCTGATTTTTTGCAATCAATATGTTTTCCTATAAATATTTGGATATCATTCGTTTTTCCAAAAATTGCAAATCTAGAACACACTCAATCTTAAAAATTATATCATGTTCCTAATTTCATTAGATATTCTCCATTCTTCAAGGCACAAATCCTGAAGAAACTAGTTAACAAATTCATCCGTATTGTGTTCTAATATAGCCACAGAAGAATCAAGTGCTAGCATTAAAATTTAATTTTCTTTAGCAATAATTGCACTAAATATTACATACTTGACACTAATATAAGTTTTGCCAAATACAGTTTATAACAACTAAATTTCAATATATATATATATATATTGTGCTAGCATAATTTATTGTACTGGTGGATTTACCTTGTGCCAAGGATGATCTAGTTATTGCGTCCCACTACGATAGCTTCAATCGAACATTGAGATGCATGATGGTATTTATGTTGAGTTTAGAATCGTACATTTTTTTCTTTATGGTTCCTTGATAAAGGAAACTGTTAAAACCACGATATCGACAGTGTTAGAACTGAAGTACATGGCCATATGGTGGCAATGCGTCCATACGATTCATGGACTGAATTCAGCCATTCATTTAACCTTATATGTAGCCAAACTCAGTCTTGGAGCAGTAGCTAGTCTATGTTTTGCGAAGCTTAGTTGCTTTCTCAAACAAATCTAAACAGACAGTGGGGCAGGTTCTCTTGAGGTTCAGATAACCCTGGGTTTCCACCACAGCTTTCATCTCATTTGATGTGGCCACAAACTCCACGCAAGCATCTTTCAGCTTGTCACATTGGTGCTGATCAGCTAAAGCCATAGTAGTTGCCACGGTGTTCACCCCAAGACGCTTTCGAATGATGCTTTGACATAACAACTTCAGCCTTTCCATGCCATACCTATCAGCAGCGGCTAGTAAGTGCCAGATCATGTTGCTAGTAAGTGTCGCTCGCCTTTATTTCGTTTTAAACTTTGCTTGTTTATTTGGCCTGTAACAATGAACACTTTGAACAGTTTCATGCATCGATCGATGCAGCGGCTGGAATATTAATAAATATTCCTATTTCTAAAAAAAATGTTGCTGTAATCTTCCTCCGTGAGGTCACCCATTTTAGGCAATGAATCGGTGTAGATGAAGTGCAGTAGGACCTCGAACACCTCCAGCTGCATCTCATCAATGGTTATGCAGGGCATCGTCGTCTCCCTCATCGGTCCATACAGCTCTACCTTGAACACCGGTGATCTCATCGCGAGAATAAGCTTGTGCGCCTTGAAGCTCTTTCCTCCAACACTGAACGTGGCATCTGCTTCAACGCTCTCCTTCAAAAGGTTGCCAAGGTGCTCCGTGATGTCAGACGGCGGCACCTTGAATTCGAGCTCAGCCTTCTTTTCAGACACCTGCGATTTTCGGATGACGGTGACCTCGCACTCAATTGTGAGCCGATCATCGCGGATGTACGCACCCGGTTCTTCCATCACGCTCCTGAGTATGAACTTGGAGTTTCGGTGGCCGAACCGGGTTAGATTGGAGGAGTCGAACAGTCTCGGCCCGGGCGGTGACCACGAGACGCCTGACGTCTCCTTGCTGGCTCACCAATCTGAGGACGTAGCTCGCACGGGCCACGGCGTCGCTGCCAGGCCGGTCCTGTGATTTTGGAGGCCCGAAACGGCTCTAAAAGCCGGGGCCCTTTCTATGCTAACACTATAAAATTTTTTTGGCATATGTAAACACTATAATTTCACTTATATGTAAATGCATGTTTACTCGTGAAAATCGAAGTCATATCCAAAAAAATATTCATATCAAACATCAATTATGAAAGAGGCCGAAATACATATCTTCTTTAGCGGGATGGTGGCGGTAAGAAGCGACGATGCGTTGAATGGACTGAGAATGGTGACTAGATGTCGCGTTTATAGGCACGGCGATTGCAATCCGGCAACAGTTGGCATAACCACGGCGACTCGAAGAGACATGTACGCTTGTTCGAGTGCGGTGCTGGTTCCACAAGGCAGTTGGAAACTGCTGACGCGAAGGCCTTTTTTCTTCTTCCTCCCGTGCTCTAAACAGGCCAATTGAAGTGACTTTGTGTTTGCTGGACCAGGAGCAGGCCTATACAAACATACATGTATACATACATGCCTTGGGGTGGCCCCCCTGGAATTTGGGGGCCCAGTGCGGCGGCACCGCTTGCCCCCCTCGAGGACCGGCCCTGGTCGCTGCTCATGAGCTCCAGGAAGATGGCGACGTACTCCTTGGTGTCCTCACACGACCCGTCAGGGTAGAAGCTGATGGCCCAGTCGTAGCCGCCGACGGTGAATGTGCCGGACTGGACGTACTCAGCGAGGCCCATGCCCTTCTTCAGGCTGTACCCGACGATCTCGAACGTGTGCGTGCCGTGCGCCGCCACCGTGGTACATCTCGACGCTGTCTTCTTGGACTCGGCAGACATTTGCGTCCCCAAGAACTGATCAGAATAAGTGCAGCGTATGGCATCAAACGATGAGAAAAGAGGCACGACCGGAAGGGAAGGAGGATGACATCGTGGACGCAGACCTGGAAGGGTTTAGGGGACGACGAAACAGATCGGCGCCGAGAAAGGGAGATATGAAGTCTATCTTACGATTACGACTCTCCCGGAGGCGGTTTTGTGGTGGGGTTACTTTTTTTAGAAAATGGAAATTGTTTCCCGTCTCTGCGTTTCCACACATAGCGTTCAATGTGTCTTATTACAAAACTTTCAGCTCCCTAGCTGATCTCAAAAGAAACAAATTAAAGACAAAGTCTATTATTAAATTTGCACCCGCTCTTCGCAAAGATATCCATGGCAACAATCTCCATATTTAAACTCACTGAACAAGTGTCTCCTTTGTCTCATCACGCTGCAGCAAAGCCCAAACCCCCAGCCAGTACGTTCCCCTGAAAACAACCTGCATAAAGGAGGAATACTTGACATTATCAAAAACCACATCATTTCGACAACGCCAGATGGCCCAACATAGAGCCGCCACCCCTACTAGTATAGTTTTTCTCTCTTTTAGATCAACCCTTGCTAGCCAATTTCCCAGCATATGGGAAATAGAATAAGGAAGGGGTAAACCGGTAGCAATATTAACTA
>LAPY01003334.1:11444-21659 GCA_000970635.1 Eragrostis tef | reverse complement strand
TCTTTTTTTAGTGAACATAATAGTTATTGTTTATTTTATAAAATTATATTGCACATCTTTTATTTATTTTGTGTCTTTCTTACGTTGAAATCATGATATGTGTCCTATTTTTTAAAAAATGAAACAAAAACATATCCAAGATGATAGCATGCTGGTGGAAGAACAATATATCAGAATAAGCAGAGGGAGCATGACGGAAAAGATTATAAAAAAAGTGAGAGTTTTGTATGATTATAATTGCATAGAGAAGCATCAATTTTGTTCAATTTGATTGGTTTAATAAATGATTCATATATGTTATGATTGAGTTCATATCATATCTATTATTTTATATAGTTCCCGTGATTCATCTTTTGATTCTAGCCCTTACACCGTACTTACATGTTTACTATTTTGACCATGTACCTTTGTTGGCCAGTTGCCACAATTATGCTTTACATGCCATTTATAACAATTGTTTATTTTAATATGGCATTGAGGTAAATGATGACTCATCACACATTCTAATTGACAGACTCAATGACAAAGTGCTCCAATCAGTTACAACTATGTTAGAAATTTATTACTATACATAAAAATAATAAATTATATTTAAACTTATGTAATAACATGAAAACAATTTAAATAGTTTAACAAATCTAGCTGCATAAATGCACGGGGAGCGATACTTGTTGTACTAAAGTCCATTCGCAATTAAAATTTCCCCCAAGATCTGAACCTCGAGATTTCATCTCTACTCGTTTTGTTTATCTGTTCGTTTGTCTTGTGTGTGGTGGAGAAGAAGATCAGTGTGGTACTTAGAAGTGGGTCCAAAATGATAGGAACAAATATACTAGGGGCACATGATTATCCTATACATGCTGCCAAAATTGTATCGAAATTTTTTCTGTCCAGATTTTAAATTTCGATGAAATTTGATCAAAACTCTTTATTCATATCAGATTCTATTCAGATTTTGTAATTACAATGAATTCAATTGTCTTATATCAAATTTATGGTTGATTCACACAACAAAGAGCAAAACAATGGTAAAAACGCAAAGGGTTAATTTAGTCTTTATGCAAGCAAGTTAACACTGTTAGAGGCTCCTAACAGACCGATGGTAAAATTGTTGTTCAAATTCAAAAACGGATGATGAAATCGCAAAATCTAAAAATGGATGGTGAAAACGCAATTAGAGTCCGAACCGATGGTTGTCTTGCAATTGGCCCTTCATTAAATAGCCAAATGGCGATGGCGTGACTTAAGCGAAATGTGGTACATGGCAGATGAAAGAAAAGAATAATTGGTCAGAGGACATGAAGAGTTAATAAAAAGTAAGTGAAAAGAAAAGAATAGGTTTCCATTTTATTTATCTTGTTCTCATCTCACCTAATCAATATTGTATATGTTAAACCATATCGAAGTTGGTGAAACTTGAAGTTGAAGTTTTGCATTTTTTTGTTAAAATCGTAACCAATATATCTATGCATTCGCTTGAGATTAATTTTAAACTAATTATCATTTGGGATATTTTTTTGTAGTAGTGTGTGTTTATATATACCTTGTGTTAATAAAATTTAAGTTAAGTTTGTTCAAATTTTGTAACTTGCGAAAATACAATATTTATCTGATGTTGTCGTATTTGGTATTGTGCATACACCCAGGCCACATGACTAGGGTGACAAGGTGATCGCACTTTCTCTTCTGCAGCGGTGGTGCAACTGGTGTAGTTGTGTTGTGCTCGATCACCTGGCAAACTTGCAGGATGCTTGGACTTACTGTAACTACGTGGAACAACATGGCTAGACAACTGATTATGTAGCTTTGTATGCTTTTCGATATGAGTACTCTACAACAAATCCTATTTGTTCCATTCGAGCAGCAGACTTTGTATATATGTAATTAGAGCTGCACTACTAATCAATCTTGTTTTCTCATTGCTATTTGGTAGAGTTATGTACTCAGAAGACATATTGCTAAGATTATTCAAATCTATTTATATTGTGAAGGATTGTACTTGTAACAATTAGGAATTACAGTGATGGACTCTTGATCTAACAGTACCCATAGTCTGACATTAATTTTTATTAGTTGTGAAGGGTATTTTTGCCTATTTTTTATTATTTCAGATTTAGCTATTTTATAATTATTTATAGGGGTTTTATGACTAATGTTTTCATAATGGCAGTGGTGGATAATTTTCTCTTCTTATTTTCTCCGATTAACGCTCCCGCCGGTTAATCCTCTCTATGCAGGTAATCTAGCACGGCTTTGGCCTTGTCGCATGCCTCTTGGAGACCATGGTGGTCGGCTAATGTGGATGAGGCCTGCATGGCAAGTTGGCCACACCACGGCAGCTAGCTGCAGATAATTGAGACCCATGAATGTCAAAGCCTCTATCTGGCGAATTCCCAAGAAAGCAACATATTAGCCATTTCTCTGTTTCATTAATTAACCTGGTCTTCCCGCGATCGCAACCGCTCCCAGGTATGGTAGAACTGCAGATACCACCTGCATATTTGTCATACCAATCTGGCGGCGCTAGTGACGATTTGGCAAATGCGATCACACACCTAGGCACGCTATATAAAGACCATGTATGAGACACACTAGTAATATCAGTGCGAAGCAATTAGCAAACAAGCCATGGAAAGCTCCAAACACTCCATGCAACTCTGCTGCCTCCTTCCTCTGCTTCTCGTTGCGGCGGGCGCCAAGGTCACAGCCGGCGATGAGCTGACCACCTTCATTATCCATGTCCATCCGCACGAGAAGGACGTGCTCGCCACCGCAGATGACCGGAAGAAATGGTACGAGTCGTTCCTTCCGGAGGAGGGCCGGCTCGTCCACGCGTACCACCACGTCGCCAGCGGGTTCGCCGCCCGGCTCACGCCGGAGGAGCTGGACGAGATGTCAACAATACCCGGGTTTGTGAGCGCGGTCCGGGACCAGACGTACGAGCTGCAGACGACGCACACGCCGCAGTTCCTCGGGCTGGACGTCATCCAAGCAGGCAACGTCTCAGACGGCGGCGCCGAGCGCGGCGCCGGGGTGATCATCGGCGTCGTCGACACCGGCGTCTTCCCGTTCCACCCTTCCTTCGGTTGCCGCCGCCGGCGGCCAAGTGGGCCGGCCGCTGCGAGTTCAAGTTCAACAACGGCTCCGCCGCCGCGTGCAACAACAAGCTCATCGGTGCCAGCTCCTTCGTCTCCGTCAACGGCGCGGTGATACCGCCGCTCGACGACTCGGGGCACGGCACCCACGCGGCCAGCACGGCGGCGGGCGCGGCCGTGCCCGGCGCCAACGTGCTCGGGCAGGGCAATGGCGTCGCCGCCACCGGCATGGCGCCGCTTGCCCACGTCGCCGCGTACAAGGTGTGCCACGAGCTGTTCTGCCGAGGCTCCGACGTGCTCGCCGGAATCGACGCCGACGTCGCCGACGGCTGCGACGTCGTCTCGGTGTCCCTTGCCGGACTTCAGAATCCCTTCCACAAAGACCCCGTCGCCATCGGCACGTTCGGCGCGATGTCACAACTGTAACTAATTCACGCGAGGGATCTCTGAGAAACGAGGCGCCGTGGGCGCTCACCGTCGCCGCAAGCACGATGGACCGCTTTCGGCACGCCGTCGCAGATCGTCTTCGGCGGCACGGTACTTGGCACGTCGCCAGCGCCATCTATCGCCTTCTTCTCCTCGCGCGGCATCTTGAAGCCTGATATCACCGGGCCCGGCGTGAACGTGCTCGCCGCAGGGCCGTTCAAGGTTGGCCCAACTGATCAAACGTCTGGTGTCTCTGGTGGACCACCTACCTTCAATTTCCTCCCCGGCACGTCCATCTCCACGGCTCACCTTAGCGGCATCGCGGCGATCATCAAGAGCAAGCACCCGGACTGGTCACCGGCGGCCATCAAGTCGGCCATCATGACCACCGCCGACGTCACCGACCGTTCAGGCAACCCCATCCTCGACGAGAGACACCAGCCGGCAGACTGGTTCGCCACCGGCGCTGGTCATGTCAACCCAGGGAAAGCCGTTGACCGCGACTACGGCGGCTACCTCTGCGGCCTCTACACGAGCGACGAGGTCTCGATGATCGCGCGCCGGGTGGTCAACTGCTCGGACATTACGGTGATCCCAGACACCCATGTTGAATTATCCATCGATCTCGGTCGTGTTCCCGCAGACCTGGAACCGAAGCATGCCCGTGGTTGTACAGCGCACGGCGAAGAATGTTGGGAAGCTGCCGTCGACGTACACTCCGATGGTTGACATGCCTGCTGCCAGTGATGTTACCATTGATGTATCTCCACGTCAATTGGTTTTCACCGAGGTGAACCAGGAGCAGAGCTTCAAATTGACCGTGTGGCCGGGACAGAACGGCACAAAGGTGCTGCAGGGCGCGCTGATTTGGGTGTCAGGGACTTACACAGCGAGGAGCCCCGTCTCCATCGCCTTCGATTGATACTACGGCTCGGTGCATCCTGCTTCACGTTTGTTTGTTATTTTCACTGCAAAAATGTGATCGCTGCATGTGTTACTTTTTTTTGGATTTCTTTTTTTTTTTTGGATTTCAAATGTACCTGTGTCAACCCTACAGTTCCGACAATGCAATTATGGCTTTGTTCAATATACGACACTTTATTTGATACTCCCCCTAGTCATCAACGGATGACATATAGAACAGCAAAGTTGCACTGTATATATGCCGGGCAATTGGGATGTCCTAATAACTGTCGTCCATTTTATGGCTGAAGGAAGTAAATCGTCTAATGCTAAAAATGGTATTTACATTTCCATTTAGAAACGGAGCTCACAAATACCGATCATAGAGCTGATTTCAGAAATTTTTGTTGCTCATTTAAAATTTCTAGTTCATGCTTATAATGTTGATATAGCACGGCAATATATATATATAACCCAATATTGTCCATGCTAAGAAGCGATATTTAAATCATACGTCATTAAACACATTTTTAGAGGTGTCATTGCTTCTAAAAGTGCTATTTAAAAAGGCGTATGTCTTAATAAAAACCCTCATCGAGAAATGACACCAACATTTCGGATCTGCCCTGGCCTTGGGCCGTAGGTGGTCAATTAAGGCCTCGTTCGGTTACTTTGGAATCAATCAGCAAGAGGAACCAATCAACACCAGGATCGAGTAGATCCACCTGTGTCACCTTGATCCCCGTGGTCTTGCCGTCCACATACAGGAACCAATCCATGCAGGTCATACATTTCTAGAATTTCCATAACTCACTTGATAACTAGTTTTTGCTTGACACCATCACAAGTTCACAACAGATCACACTGGTCCTTATTCTAGAAACAAGGCAGCAGACAAGATCACAAATATTTTACATTATTGCTTTGACAAAAGAACAGGCTTGTCTCAAAATCCTACATGTACTTCTTGTACTATGTCAGCTCGGCAGCCTCCTCCTGCAGCGATAAATCAACGATAAAGGAATGAACAGAGCAGAGAAAAAACATTGGCTAGTGTTAACTTTAAATGAAAGTACATAATAGGAAATTTGACACAAACTACAAACTAATATTGCGGTAAAAACCACATGGGACCTGAAACCAAATGAACAGCGATGCAAGTTTGTAGACCCAAAACACTACTCGCTATCTATGGCCTTGATACGAGTCACTGTATTGAAAGGATAAGCACATCAGAACTACTGTTTAATCATGATAATGGCCGAATATCAATGTTCAGGCCAAGTAAAGAGAAAAGATGATTCCGACTAAAAACAGTTGCCTGCATCGTATAGTTTTATGATACCAGTTCGGTGATATACTCAAAATAATCTTCACATGCCTGCAACTTTTAATCTTGATTCGGAGTATGAATGATTTACCACTTCATCCTCGCATCTGGACACGAAATTTCAGTATATTGTAAAACTCAACTAGTTTGGAGGTTAGCGGTAAAAATGCTAGATTCGGGTCGTTTTCAAGGAATCGATTCAATCACGCATTTTTAGGTCTCGCTATGCTATTACCCATAATTGATTCAATCAACATTCAAAAATATCACTCCAAAAAAGGTCACCAGCAGACCATGCCAGTTGTCACCCACAGCAAGGTGACACCATGTCTCACATACCCATTCAATACCATCACAATTTCACACAATCCTTGTACTAATAAATGCATTTTATGATGACATCATAGGGAGGCTAATTACCATAGAGGCAAAAGGTTCAGGTAAAATATGAGACAACAGTACTGAGGACAGAAGCAGGACCCTACCACAGAGTCAGAGTAGGAAATCAGCACCCATCTTGGCTTATGGCTGACTAAAAATTTAGAGGAAGAAATTGAATTTTCTATGTAACCAACTAAATTGAATGCTTCTGAAATTGTTCCAATTGCAGTAGCTACTATAGACATCACTTGGCCTATACAACATCAAGAAGCTCACAGATAAACTGCAGTAATACAGTCGAATTCAGTGGATGAGCGATCTAGTGCTAAAACTATCCCATCCAATTCATCACTGTAATTTGTCTAGTGCCGCCGTCCTGCAACCTCATGCATTGGAAACCAAGAAACCGGATCCCCAGCACGTTCTTGAAAAAAGAAAGAAAAAACAACATAATCAAAGACCCATCCAATGAGATCACAGAGGCTGAATCTTGAGGCCAGCACTGCTCACATATCCGCTTCACAGAGGCTGAAATTTACTAGGGGCAGTGAGCTATGGAATGTATCAAGTGTCTTTTTCATCCTATATTTCTATTTGTTCCAAACATATCTAGTGCCAGCTATATAGTACCCTTCTGTAGTAATATTATGCAGGTTAAATGAACGTTCAATTATTCAGTGACCACAAACTCAAGTACAAAGTGTGTCATAGTAAGCAGCATAAATTGGTCAGACACACGGAGAATACAAAGGATGATAGAATGTAACCAATCAATTAAATTAGGGAGATTAAAGATTCTGTTGGCCTGCAATCGGTACACCTCAATCAAGAAAAGATGACAGTGGAACAACATTTTATATTCATTTGCATTTGAGATGGACAGAAATGAACAATCCGTGCACCTCAATCAATCAGCAGCGGGAGCACATCAATGAGCACCTCCGCGTTCTACAGATGAAGCTCGTCCCCCGCGGAGCCAAGATGGACATGGACGCGTCTTCCGTGCTGGATGCGGTCGCCAGCTACCCGCGCTTACCCAAGTCCCAGATCAGGAAGCTGAAGACCCTATACCACCGGAACCCAGCGTGAGAAACAATACCATCACCATGGTTGACAACAGCGGCGACGGCGCCCCCGCAGCCCCCGACCTCAAGATCCAAGATTCGCGGCGACCGCGCTTATCCAATTAAGCAACAAAATAATAGCCACGACTGATGAAAATGCTCGATAAATTATGTTGCTCTCAGGGGAGATCTCTCGGCAAACCAACGAAAACAAAAACAAGAGTATTTGTACAAAGCGACATCGTCTCACACAGAAAGTTGTAAAAGCATATAATTCATATTAATTAATTAGCATGCAGTAGCATAGCACTCAAGCGCCAAATATTAGCATTCTTTTGCAACCAGTAGGCAACAATTAAGCAACAAAATAATAGCCAAGACTGATGAAAATGCTCGATCAAGTACTATAATCCAAACTACATGTACTCAATGGAACTGATCAAGTACTAATCCAAACCAAGCTTGCTGGTAGATCAAGTTTTCCAAGCTTGCAAGCATTAACAGTGTGACACAATAAATAATGCCTTCTCTACTATATAAAAGCTACTCTTCTGGACTTTCAGAGGACGTGTTTCAGTCCCTGCATTCAAGGAAACAATATAGTCAACAAAAGAAACTAATAAGTTGGCAATAGTGGTACATGAATCACACACTTCGACCAAAAGAGATGCATGCATGTTGCTGTTTTCAGTAAGCAAACTGAATGTTATGCGAGCATTGAAATCCAGACTGAGTACATTCGTATAGTAGGTAATCCAGAAAAATTCAGACTGAAGATAGTAGATTCTTCAAACTGAAGCTAGATAAGGAACAAGAATTAATTAATCCATGCATGCTTGGTCTTCACTACATCTCTCCAGGTTTAGTATTAAATTGATGTCACAGCTGTAACTAATTCACATGCAGCCACAAATATAACAAGATGCAAACTCCAAATTATAAATTCTTACATGCTGTGACAACAATACATCTTATCAAGTAATTTGGCCATCCAATATTGCAGACAAACTTAGTAAGGTTAGTATAGCAATCAACCCTGTTTTACAGCAGGAACATTTACTTTTAGTCGATCCAGATACAATCAACCTATATTCTGTTTAAATATGCCTATATGGCTTGTATAAATATTTGGTAGGCAAGAATGATAAACTGAACAATTCAAACTGGTTAGTCTAGAAATGTAACCGGAGCTTCCTATTACTTCAGTTCAGTTCAGAGTTCAGAGCTAATATAAGAACTGAAACTGTTATTCCTGAAAGTTCAGTTCAAAACTCATATTTCAACTGCAATTCCTACTACAGTTCACACTCAATCAATTTTGGATAAGATTGTTGGTTGATTGTGCAAACGAAAGGGACATAAATTTTGGCTACAGCCAGACTGATCCAGTGAGTTAATCAATGGGAGAAGAGCAGGTTACAGTCAGTGATGAACAAAATCAAAGATATTTCTGACTGATTATCAGTCATGATAGTTCATCCAGTGATGACAAGAAACAAGAAACAAGGACAAAAAAATGGAGTAGTGCGAGATTACTCGATACATACTAGCAACCAAATGAAGCCATCACTACTGCTTACATATTGCACTACTCTGTTATATCTAGTGCGACAGTTGTGCTCTAATATCTCAGGAGAAGGTGGGCTCTGGTTTGCTCCTTTGAATGGACAATAATAAACGTAGTTCATTTACCTAACTAACCATTGTTAATCAACCTGAATGACCGATTGAAGCTAATAAGTAGTAGCAGTGAAACTGATGAACCAGTTAACTCTCGCATGTATGAACTGCAAGTTAACACTCAAGTTCAAACCAGTGGGAGAAGAGCAAGAAACAAGGTAGCACCTGGACGGGAAGGAGATGGTGAGGAACAACTTCTTGGTGAGGACGCTGGTGATTCACTCAACCTACGAAGCGCTCGCCGCCGATCTACCACAAAAGAAAAATGATTCGTCAATCAAACCCTAGGGAGAGGGGGAAGAGGGGACGAGAGGAGGGGAGGAGGAGGGGGCGGGAGCGGGAGCGGGAGCGCAGGGGTGGAGGAGGAGGAGGAAAGGCCTCACCGTCGCTGGAAGAAGCGTCGTAGCGCGGTTCGTCGCCGTCGGAGACCGGTGAGGTGTGCGCCGACGCAGTCGCCGGGTCGAGGAGCGAGAGAGCGAGACGGGAGAATAGTTTCCCGGCCTTCGATGGAGTTGGTCGATTCCCACGCCAGATCGGCGTGGATCGGGAGCAGGCCGGGCCGATCCACGTCCTAGCCAAACGCATATTTTCTTGCGACGGGAATTTGGACCACGCGCGGGCCGTGATACTCTCCATGGCGTGGATTGGGCCGAGATCCACGTTAATACTCGTCTATCCAAACGAGGCCTTGTTGGGGAACATGCGCTGGTACCGGACCACCAGCTCGGCGGTGAAGAGCGTGGAGGCCGCCACAACGACGGCGTGGTCCAGGTGCTGGCGCCACCGGAGCCGGCACGACTTGGCGTTGCGCCCGGGCGCCGCGGCGCTGATGCGCTCCCAGTTCTGCGGGCCGTGACGGTTCACCACCTCACGCAGCGCCGCGTCCTCCTCCGAGCTCCACGCCGACTTCCTCATCCTGACCCCCGACGACGACGACTCCCCCGTCTGTTGCTCCATTACCCCGCCGTACGCGATGTCATGTCGTACTGTCTTGTGTGCGAACGGTTGTGTGCCGGAGCAGATCGTCGCGTCGCCATATATGGGACGCGGCTCGTCGAGACCGCATCCAGGTCGGCCTCGCTTCCTCCTCTCGATCGACTCGGAGACGGAAAAGAGCTTCGCGGTGGAGATTCGACCGATCCCAAAACGGAAGGCGGCCAGACGCTGATGTCATCTGCGCTACCTCCGCAAGGAATCCTTGCGACAACTGTCGCTGACTTAGTGGGGCCCCTCAGTTTGGAAAATCCTTGCGCGTCAACGAAGAGTGGGCCTACTATATAGTAGTAGTTGTAATTAAGCTCGTAAATCGGTCAACACAAATCGGTTTTTTTTTTTA
>LAPY01003334.1:0-11213 GCA_000970635.1 Eragrostis tef | reverse complement strand
CACCAAAGGCGCCTCGTTGTCGACGGAAACGCCGCTTACCACTTAACGCATAACGCCGGTAAATCCTAAAAAATTCGCTCTCACCGAAAGTCGAACCCAGGACCTCAAAGGTGTTACTCGTGTGCCTTGACCACTAGGCCAAAACCGCTTTCACGTCAACACAAATCGCGTTTTATAACTATCTGGCGGGCCGAATAGAAAATAAAAGGGCACGGGGCGAGTTTTATAACTAGCTGGCGGGCCGAATTCGAATTGGACTGAGCCGGCACCGGACTTTTCATAGTCCAATTAATCATTGAGAGAATCTCCTATCTACCTACATTCCACCACGGCCCATCTTCTTCGCAGCTATGGCCGCCGCTACCCCGCCCATCGGTCAACATGATCTTCGAACCCGACCATATGTTAGAGATTTCTCACCTCATTACGTACCTGATACACTATCTTTTGAACAGTTTTTTGGCGTTTTACAGAAGGAACATTGATTTTGCCTCACACTCTCACTATATCTTCCAAAAGAGCCAAGACAGAGGATGACTAAGGAACAAGTGTCTCTCATGACATGTACAGCAAACAGGTCAATACAATTTCCAACAGATATACCTAGCTACAAGCCCCACAAGCCACAAGTTTTAGAAAGTCAAGGTCACCCATCAATATGTTATACGCATGGAAACAAAAACATCAAACTCTTCAATTTGTTTCTTCTGCAAAAGTATGATGCGACCAGCGTAATCGACGATGACCAGGGGAATTTAATCATACGACGACCTTGACTAGTATGTTGCACATTGACGCACCGGTTAATGTGTTTATTGGACTGTTTCTGGAGCTCTGAAACTAGTCACGAACCAGAGCAATGGAAAAAATAAGGAGGGCGTTATGATTTCAAAAGTAGGAATCATGGTTTTGGGGAGATTATGCGTTGGGAATGAAGCGGAAACATAGTAGTATAACTTTGTACAACATTGTATTATGTCTTTTCTTTTTTACCTCCAGTGCACAGCCTATGTATCAATATGGTTTGTTTGAGCATTTTTCAGGAAGTATGACTTGCTCGTATCTAAGCGTGCAAGTTTTGATACTTGACGTATCATTTACTACAAGGAAATTACAACTATCGTTTGGCCCAAAACTCACGATGTTCTGTTGCCAAACTACGTAGATGATGTAGTAGATACTGGCAGCTCTGCTGAAGATGAAACAGAGGTGGCAGATCAGCGGATCCAAGATGATGTTCATCCAGGCAAACAGCAATCGCTAATTCGCTATCACAATTAAAATTAAATATGGACTTCTCCGGGGCTCAAATCCGACGCTCTCATGCCAGGAGAGAAGCCTAGTCAACCGAGGCAGGCGCACGAACGCCCTGCAGGGCAAAGCAAGCGTCAATGGAGAAAGCTACAGCACCATGGGCTCCATTCTTCGATAGCTACTCCAAAGACCTGGACTAAACGCTGGTCAACGCGTCGACCCCGTCAAAATATTCGCTAAGAAACGTGTCTGCTTGGGAACTCGATTGCGATTAGCACTTTAATCGCATACACGTCGACTCCGGCGGCGTGCAGTGCTCGTACCTGAAATTAAACAGCTCATACATGGTGGCCGTTGTTTTCCTCTTGATTTGACGGAAAGGGAATAGTACGCCCACAGTGAACGTCCCACTTGCAGAACGCGTAGAGATTCCAGAAATATTTTCGGAACACAATGCATACGCCAAATAATCGTACCAGTGAGCAGTTTTGGCCACAGAGACCTGCTTATGGAACTGTTAGGTGCACGACATGATTGCGTCGACGACTTTTGCATGAACCCCCTCAACTTTCGGCATCACATCGAACTAACTTCACGTTGGTTTGATTGGGAAAATTTTTAGTGCAAATGAAAATTGAGTGTAATGGTGCAAACATGCAATTTCACCCGCCCGATCGTGATCTAAAGGCTCTTGTTCCTTTCAAATATTTCCAAATTAAAAATAAATAATCAGGAAGGTGTTTCCAAAAGATCACAAGTGGGATTATGAAAGAATAAGAGCCCTTAGATCACGATCGGACGGAAGTATGACTTGCTCGTATCTAAGCGTGCAAGTTTTGATACTTGACGTATCATTTACTACAAGGAAATTACAACTATCGTTTGGCCCAAAACTCACGATGTTCTGTTGCCAAACTACGTAGATGATGTAGTAGATACTGGCAGCTCTGCTGAAGATGAAACAGAGGTGGCAGATCAGCGGATCCAAGATGATGTTCATCCAGGCAAACAGCAATCGCTAATTCGCTATCACAATTAAAATTAAATATGGACTTCTCCGGGGCTCAAATCCGACGCTCTCATGCCAGGAGAGAAGCCTAGTCAACCGAGGCAGGCGCACGAACGCCCTGCAGGGCAAAGCAAGCGTCAATGGAGAAAGCTACAGCACCATGGGCTCCATTCTTCGATAGCTACTCCAAAGACCTGGACTAAACGCTGGTCAACGCGTCGACCCCGTCAAAATATTCGCTAAGAAACGTGTCTGCTTGGGAACTCGATTGCGATTAGCACTTTAATCGCATACACGTCGACTCCGGCGGCGTGCAGTGCTCGTACCTGAAATTAAACAGCTCATACATGGTGGCCGTTGTTTTCCTCTTGATTTGACGGAAAGGGAATAGTACGCCCACAGTGAACGTCCCACTTGCAGAACGCGTAGAGATTCCAGAAATATTTTCGGAACACAATGCATACGCCAAATAATCGTACCAGTGAGCAGTTTTGGCCACAGAGACCTGCTTATGGAACTGTTAGGTGCACGACATGATTGCGTCGACGACTTTTGCATGAACCCCCTCAACTTTCGGCATCACATCGAACTAACTTCACGTTGGTTTGATTGGGAAAATTTTTAGTGCAAATGAAAATTGAGTGTAATGGTGCAAACATGCAATTTCACCCGCCCGATCGTGATCTAAAGGCTCTTGTTCCTTTCAAATATTTCCAAATTAAAAATAAATAATCAGGAAGGTGTTTCCAAAAGATCACAAGTGGGATTATGAAAGAATAAGAGCCCTTAGATCACGATCGGACGGGTGAAATTACATGTTTGCACCATTGCACTCAATTTCCATTTGCACTAAAAATTTCCCCGGTTTGATTAGGCATAAACAAATGCAAGAATCCTGTAACGATGTTTAGAGTAAGATATCTGCCTGTTTAGAGTAAGACCATCCGATCCTGACAAATCTTTCTCGGTTCGTTTGGATGGTGTCGCGAAACCATCCCCTCCGGTATTGTGCGGTCGATCACTAATGCTGCAAGTCTGTTTCTCTTGACCAAATCATCCGACCCAAAGCCAAAACTCAGCCTGTATGCCCATGTAAACTAGACCGTTCTTTACTAGTTTTCTTTTGATTCATGGTTAGGGTCGTCGCGCTCAATTTCGAATACGTCACGGGCTTGTATGAAAGCCTGCACTACTTTCTGCACGAGTAGTCAAGTACCGGCAACTAATATCCGAACGCTCCCATCCCAACCCATTTCCAATCATGCACGCGCGACCAGCCAAAGTGCCAAACCCCCCAAACCCCACTCGCCACATCCGCCAAAACACACGCTCAATTCCTCGATCGCCTTCCTCCCTCCGCCCACCAAAACTCGCGCAGTCGCCGCCGCTGCTCGCTCCTCCGGTGGATTCGACCCGCCGAGCTACCCGCGCAAGCTCGCCCCTCCGGAATCGTCGTCAGGTAATGGATTCCACTCGCTCTCTCCGTCTTTGGTTGGATTCTTGGATGCGTGCTCTGTGATACTATTTTTTGGTTTGAAGAAACTTCTTTTCTCGGCGAAATTAGGCTCTGGAATCCCCAAAATTTCGGTTCTTTGATTCTGGGCCGTCTTGTATGATATGCGGCAGCAGTTATAGGGGATTTGCCGCTTAGTTAGCTCGGAATTTCAGCCTCTTGTTTAGACATGTTCTTTTAGGGGAGACAGATAAATGAACCGTGATTCTTGCTACTGTTCCTTTCCGAGTGATGAAATCGAAATTCTAGAGTATTACCTGAGATTCTTTCACCCAGTGTTGTAATCATGCTCTTGTTTCCTGAGAAAATTTGTGCAACAACCTGATAAATATTTTTCCTCTTTGTGGACAGAGGAGCACCTTTTGCTAGTAGCATGCTGCTATTTTCCTACTTACCTCTAATCCCTGTGAAGTATGTTGGAATGGCCTCGGAAAGATTTGTTTCCGTGTGCCGAACTGATAGCTTTCACTAGCACCATCGATTTAATTCAGATTTCTTGCTTAGAACTTTGGCAGGTAGATATGTACCTTGCATTAGCCTTGCATCAGTGTATTTCTCTCCATTTTGCAGTGATTCAGTATGCTTAAGGTGCAATGCTTTATTGTTGTTGTTGCAGGTCCGGCTTGTATTCTCTGTATCTACCTTTCTCACTAAACAAAGACAAAAGGAGTACTGTCCCTCCCAACCAACCCTTCCTGATCTTTCATTACTCTGAACCCCAACGAGAAAGGTCCATTTTTCTACCGATGCACCCTTTCCTAGAGCTATCTTGCAGCAAAACTGATGTAAACAGATCCTAAAACTTCTTATCTTGTTGAGACACCCACCACTACAATGGTGCACCAAACTTTTCTAGTTATCCTCAGATGCATACCACTGTTATGCCTATTTTCACTGGCCGTGGCGGCTAATAACAGCTCCAAAATCTCCGGCCCGATACGCCTTGATTGCGGATCCTCCACAACAACAGGGCCTGATACTGACAATCGGACTTGGGAGGGTGACAATGGTTCCAAATTCGCACCATCACTGAAAGGCGCTGCTGCCACTGCTTCAAACCAAGCCTCTGGACTACTCAACACTGTTCCTTACATGACTGCTCGCATCTTCACTTCAAATTATACTTATTCCTTCCCTGTTAGTCCAGGTCGCATGTTTGTTCGCCTCTACTTCTACCCTAGCACTTATGGCAACTATGCTCCTCAAAATGCCTACTTTGGTGTCACAGCTGGCGATTGGACCCTTTTAGACAACTTCAATGCTTCCCAAAATGCTTTGGCAATAAATGTTGCCTTCTTTATCCGTGAATATTCCTTAAATATTACTTCAGGGATGCTGAATCTAACTTTTGCCCCATCAACTCATCCGAATGGCTCATATGCATTCATCAATGGTATTGAGATCGTGCCCACTCCTGATCTCTTTACTACACCAACACCGACCCTATCAAACGGTGGAAACCCAAATCCATTCCCCATTGATCCTACATGGGGCTTCCAAACAATGTACAGGCTCAATGTTGGGGGCCAGTACATATCCCCAAGCAAAGATGTTGATTTTTACCGCATATGGGATGATGACTCACCTTACATATATGGTGCTGGTTATGGGGTGGTCTTCGGGAAAGACAACAATGTTAGCATCACATATACGCCCAGTGTGCCAAATTACACTGCACCAGTTGATGTCTATGCAACAGCACGGTCAATGGGGACAAATGCACAGATCAACCTGAACTACAATCTTACTTGGAATTTACCAGTCGATGCCGGGGCTAATTACCTTCTAAGGTTCCATTTCTGTGAGATTCAGTACCCGATAACAAAGATCAACCAGAGATCATTCTTCATCTATATCAATAACCAGACAGCCCAGCAGCAAATGGATGTCATCGCACGGAGCACTGGAATTGGCAGAACAGCGTATACAGACTATGCTATTCTCACTGTTGGTTCTGGTCAGGTGGAACTGTGGGTCGCACTTCATCCTGATCTTTCGACACAGCCAGAGTATTATGATGCAATACTGAATGGTCTTGAGATCTTCAAGATACAGAATCTTGCAAATAAAAGTCTTGCTGGACTTAACCCTCCCGTTCCATTGCCTAGTGGGGTACCTAGTGGGACACCTGATGCAGCAGGAAAATCGAAGAGCGTCGCTCCAGCAGTCATCGGTGGAGCTGTTGGTGGAGCTATAGTATTAGTTGCCTGTATCGGCCTATGCATAATATGCAGACGAAAGAAGAAGGTAGTAAAGGATTCTGGTAAATCTGATGATGGTCGCTGGACTCCTCTCGCTGATTACAGTAAGTCACAATCAAACACTTCAGGAAAGACAACCAACACTGGTAGCCGCACATCAACATTACCATCAAATCTTTGCCGACATTTCTCATTTGGTGAAATCCAGGCTGCCACCAACAATTTTGATCAAGCGTTCCTCCTTGGCAAAGGTGGATTTGGGAATGTGTACCTTGGAGAAATAGATAGTGGCACAAAAGTGGCAATCAAACGAGGCAACCCAATGTCTGAGCAGGGCGTCCATGAGTTCCAGACTGAGATTGAGATGTTGTCGAAGCTCCGTCACCGTCACCTTGTGTCCTTGATTGGGTATTGTGAGGATATGAATGAGATGATTCTGGTTTATGACTACATGGCTAATGGAACCCTTAGGGAGCACTTGTATAACACCAAGAATCCACCACTCTCATGGAAGCAGCGTCTTGAGATCTGTATTGGCGCAGCTCAGGGTCTGCATTACCTGCATACAGGTGCAAAGCAGACCATAATCCATCGGGATGTCAAGACCACCAACATATTATTGGATGACAAATTGATAGCTAAAGTTTCTGACTTTGGGCTGTCAAAGACTGGTCCAAATGTTGATAACACCCATGTGAGCACGGTTGTGAAGGGAAGCTTTGGATACCTTGATCCTGAGTATTTCCGGCTCATGGAAGCAGCGTCTTGAGATCTGTATTGGCGCAGCTCAGGGTCTGCATTACCTGCATACAGGTGCAAAGCAGACCATAATCCATCGGGATGTCAAGACCACCAACATATTATTGGATGACAAATTGATAGCTAAAGTTTCCGACTTTGGGCTGTCGAAGACTGGTCCAAATGTTGATAATACCCATGTGAGCACGGTTGTGAAGGGAAGCTTCGGATACCTTGATCCTGAGTATTTCCGACGGCAACAACTCACTGAGAAATCTGATGTCTACTCCTTTGGAGTTGTGCTATTTGAGGTCCTCTGCGCACGCCCAGCCCTGAACCCCTCGCTTCCAAAGGAGCAAATTAGCCTTGCTGATTGGGCGCTGCATTGCCTGAAGAAAGGCACGCTTGGCCAGATCATTGATCCACTTCTCCAGGGGAAAATTGCTCCACAGTGCTTGACAAAATTTGTAGAGACTGCAGAGAAATGTGTGGCTGATTACAGTATTGACAGACCGTCTATGGGGGATGTCCTCTGGAACCTTGAATTCGCTCTCCAGCTGCAGGAGAGTGCAGAGGACAATAGCAGCCTCACCGAGGGAACATCATCAAACACGTCGCCACTAATTGTGCCCAGGCTTCACTCAAATGAACCTGCGACAGACACATCCACTACCACATCAAGCACAATGAGCTTCACAGGACGGAGTATCACAAGTACGGAGTCGGATGGTCTGACTCCAAGCAGTGTCTTCTCACAGCTCATGAACCCAGGTGGCAGATGAAACCAAAATGGAAGCTACAATTGCCATTGATCTCTTCAGATTCTTGAGGTACCTTTGGTAAAGCCCGTCGTAGGTACAACTACTTACTAGTCATTTAGGACTCTACGTGTCAAGTAACAGATACATGTATTTTCTCTAAATCACTGTAACTCGTGTATGTATTGCAATTCGCCCCAGCCTACTGCCATTTATGATTGTGACTTCCAGATCAATTTGTAATCACATTTTCATTTATTGTAACATTTTCGAAATCACTGTAACTCCTTTACTAGTTAGTGATTTGGTTGGCACTGGCAGAGGCTGCAAATGCGTAACACAGTGCAACAAATGCAAATCTGTATAAATTCTTGCACTCAAATATCATCACTACTAGTAGTAGTCACAGACTCACAGCGCAAGATAGTGCGAAAACTGTTTCTGTTACCTTCCTGTCGTATGCATTTAACCTGCACTGAGACTTCTCTGAATTTAACTTGTGATGAGAGAAAGGTATATCGACAGAAATCAGAGAACTGTACGACATTGTATTATTTATGTAATATGTGGCCATATCTTGCAAATCAATGAGCTTGTCGGCGAAGCATGTCAGAAAGGGCAAAGCGTTATAAGTGTCACTATAAAATGAAAAATGTGCTCTCGTGCGACATGCTTATTTTTTTCCATGCCTTTAGGTTGGCAGCCTTGAACCGATATCACAGTTGCAGAAGTAACTTTATTGTGCGAAGTTGCAGTACTGAAGGAAGTGCCCGTTTGGTTCTCCGAATTGGCCGGAATCCTTGAATTGGCTTTGGCCGAAGCAAATAAAGGAATTTGGCTTTTGCAGCCGGACAATAGGAAGGAGTAAAATCATATAGGAGTACGATTGTAAATTGTCTTCGTTGGATGTGATAAGTAAATCAATTCGTGATTGGAGGAGTATATATAGTACTCGTATATTATATTACAGTACTATATTGGGACGTCGCTTTGGAGATTTTCAGATAGTGTGCAAACAGGTCAGGTGCTATTTATGCCATGTTTTTTTTTCCTAAAGAAAGCCATCTGGCGCACGTTATTGAATTAGGAAAACACGTTACATCGTTCACTAGGTGCTCAAGAATGAACCTAGAGGGCTCATCGACCAAGCACATGACTTTTTCAAAGAGAAAGTTACTTTAGCTAATTCATGAGCCCCTGGTTTGCTTCCCTATTACAATGTTCAATATCAACACTAACAAAACCATGACATAGAGCTATTGGCACCAATACTTTGCGCTAGCAACAAAACTTCTTGAGAGTGTAGGTTATCTCCACCATTGGTGCGTCAACCACATGTGACAAAAAGCTATGAGATGCCGCTAAGCACCCTCCACGGAATCTCTAATCAAGTAATCATCACGCCATTGCTTCCCCATCCTGAATTCATGTCAAAGCTAGCATCAACATTTATCATTAATTTTCCTTCTGGTGGTTTTCTCCCTACTTCATTTCTGCGAGCTGTATTCTTCTTCGATCTTAATTAGTTATTAGTTAGAGTGGCTATAGATTTTTTTTATTTAGGGATAGAGTGGCAATAGATAGTGATGCTCTTGCCCGAGATTGGATATTTTCTCCATGGACAAACTTTTTTTTTTTGTGGGGACTCCATGGACAAACATGAACCGTACCATTGCAAACCGAGTTGGATCTCACGGCCACGGGTTGGATATCCGGCCCGGCCCAAAGCAGAGCCTACTAAAACCCTCGCCTCGCACCGCATCGCCGTCATCGGCGGAAACCTAAGACTATCCGCACCGGGGTTCGCTACCCCGACCTCCAGGTCGAGATAGCGTAAAAACAGCTGCAGCGGTGAACTGTAAAGCGATCTGTACCGTAGCGTTTGGGCTCTAGAACGCTATTCCCAGCGTTCATCCAGATTACGCTAAAGGGAGAGAGGCTTCCGTCGCCCCAACCACCGACGGTCCTCGCGCCCTTCCACGGACCCCGCACTCGCCTTTCCGCCGCCGCCCCGCCAATGTCGACGAGGACGCCACGGACACCAACGACGGGAGTCACAAATCAAAGAAATCGTCGCGCCACAAATCGAAGAAATCGACGAATCGACGAGCCACAAATTGAAGAAATCGACGAATTGACGAGCCACAAATCGAAGAAATCGACGAGAAATCGAACAAATTGACGAGCTGCGCGGCGGCGAGCGGGCACCACCAGCTCCTCCCGGTCTCGCTCCTCCCGGCGAGCAGGAGCAGGGCAAGCATGGGCGCCCTTCCCGGCCTTGCCGCTCGAGTCCGGAGCTCAAATTCGCCGAGACCGACGCCGAGCCCTCTCCTCTCCACCTCCACCTCCGGCGCGCCACTAGCCCTCTCCTCTCCATCTCCGGCGCGCCACCCTCTCCCATGCGAGCGCCGCCGCGCCCCGCGCACAAGCTCTGCGCTGCGCCCTGGCTTCTTCCTGCGTGAGCGTCATCGCCCAGTCGATCCGCGCGCACGGGACGCCACCCGAGCGCCACCACGGCGCCCCTCCCTCTCCCCTGCAATCTCTCGCGCATCTATCCGCCACACCCTCCGCGGCGCGCGGCATCGACGAGCGTGGCGCGCACGGAGGAGTCGCCGCCCACACCGTCGTCGTCCGTAGGCTCCACGCCCGCGCCGTCGTCGTCCGTGGGGAGGGAGAGAGACCGGCGAGGAGGATGGGATTGGGGGACGGAGCGACCGAGCAACAGGAGAGGAAAATGTAAAAAAATTCTGTCTTGTGGGCCCAAAGTGATGGTCGTTGATATAGAGGTTCACTGTAGAGAATCTGTCAAGAATATTCTTTTTAGAGTTGGAAATAGAGGTGCACCACTGCAGATAGTGAATCTCCCTCCCCCTCCGCGTCGCGATGTCGCCGTCTCGGTCGAAGAAGAAGCAAGCCCCGAAGCCGCAGAAGTTCGTGGGGTCTTACTCCGTCCTTGACGTGGATTCCGCTCTCGTGGACCCCAAGCTCCGGGAATCCGTCAGGTATACCTGCGCACACATCCATCCATCGCATGTTTTTCTTTTGGTGTGGAAAAGAATGCATCTTGTACCGTAAGGAAGGCGATCGATGCGTACATCGCACGGCTTACAGCGTTATTTTGCTTACTCAGCTAACCGATGTACTATGCTTGGTCTCTCTATTGGTCTAACTGTTTCTTTGATCCGTTGCGATAGGGTGCATGGTTGCCTCGTGGCGATATATTTTTTTTTTGCCCCTTACGCCTGATGATAATTCAAGTCTACTTTCGTTCATTAATTTGACCTCGCCTTCGGTGTAGAAGGCTGCACGAGCAACTGAAAAATTACATCATGGCATGCCTCATGCCATTCAATTGCTGTCTTTGGTCTCGCAACTGCATTGGCGCCAAGAATGTTGCATTCAGGTGGCTTTAGATACTTACAATTCGCTGAAGCACAATGTGGTAGCATTGTTGTAGTTGTAGTTTTGTATTCTCTCCTCTTTGTTTTTGTCTATTACAGTTAGTAAGTTTACAACGCCAAATAAATGAGCCATCAAGAAGTTCTTAATATTGCCGTTTAGTGATGTCATGAAATTTGTGATAGGGTTTTCTAGACCTTGATTTGATCATTATGCACGTGGCAGTGATCAACCTATTAGTTCATTCTACAAATTTGGTTGTCAATTAAGAATCTAAGCAGTGGCGAGTCCAGGTTTGAGAATGGGGGTGGGCCGGACATTAGTTGGACTGATGGGGGTGG
>LAPY01003333.1:48631-61678 GCA_000970635.1 Eragrostis tef | reverse complement strand
AAGCAGCAGCCGGCGGCGCCGGCCCGGGAGAAGAGCCCCGTCGTCCTCCGCCGCTCCCTGCGCACCCGCGGCCTTCCGCCCAGCGCCTCATCCGACGCCGCCGGCGCATCGTCCTCCCCGGCCACGCCGCCGTCCCCTCCGAAGCCCCACACCACGCGGATCTCCTCCTCGCTCGCCGCCGCCCTGCGCGCTGCCACGGAGGCGAAGGAGGAGAAGGCGGTAAAGGAGGAGTTCGATGTCGTTGCCCCGGCGGTAAAGGAGGAGGCGTACGATGCAGCTGCCCCGGCGGCGAAGGAGGAGCCGTTCGATTCCGCTCCCCGGCCGGTAAAGGAGGAGGCGTTCGACGCCGGGAGGGAGCTGGTGCTGCGGCACGCGAACGTGAGGCGGGTGGTGCCGGAGCGGATTCTCGCGGTGCGGGTCCTGCCGCTGGCCGACCGGACTGTGGTGGCCGCCGGGAACAAGATCGGGCACATCGGGTTCTGGGACGTCGACGGCTTCGTGGAGGATGAGGAGGACGGGGACGGTGCAGATGGTGTGTTCGAGTATTTTCCCCACAGGGGGCCCGTGGGGGCGATCTCAGTGCATCCGGCCGCGCCGCGGAAGGTAATTGGTTTCTTAGTTCCTTTTGCACCTGTGCTTCATTAGTGAACATCAATATCGCATCATAGTTTCCTGTAAATTGGCTAGGCAGTAGATTAATTGCGGAAGAAGAAATTAGTGCCAGCAAATCGATTATAAGTTCATTCGAAATATTAGTGGAGATGTGTATGATCAGTGGCGGAGCAGACCAAAAACCAAGCAGGGGCCAATTGACCAGCTTGGAATTGATAAGCGGCTGGCCCTCTCCTGGCTCCGCCAGTGTGTATGATAGCCAAGCTTTCCTCTTTTTATTTTAATTATTGTTAATGGAGTTCGTAATGTTCAGCACTGTAACCTCATTATTAAACCTTTATTATGACACGGTAATAGTTGTAGGTAGACAGGATGCAGTGCCGTCTCTAAGTTTTTTAGGCCCCGGTGCGAAATGCAAAACGAGGCCCTAAAATTTAAAATTTATATAGCCAAAATACATTTGTAGTTCGCTATATAATTTTAATACATGTTCTTTTCCACTATATTTAGGAATCCGTCAAATATTAACGCTGAATGGGGAAACCTAATACTCCATAAATAAACTGACCTTATATTCTACTGAAAAGCAAAATCCTTCTAGTATTTCTTGAGGTGAAATATTCAAATATATCTTCGTATTCTTATAATACATGATGATTGAGACCCGTTTGATCAACCAAAATACAGAACAAATTATCAAAAATGAATTGCAGGTTTAGTTCTTAGGCGTATTGCTAGCATTAGCAAGATTGAAAAATAAAAGAATATGGAGCCCTGCCTGTGCTAGATCAAAGAAATGCTTGCTTCAGGGCTTCACGCGTGAGGACTGAGGACGAGGCCATGATCACCAGCTCCAGACCAGCAAATGCTACCGAAAAGCATGGATTCGTCCGCTGTTGTCGTCGGCTGTCGAGGCCGGTGAATCAGAAATTACTAGAAGAGACGGCTGCCTGCGATGCAGAAAATTAAAGTTGCCAGAGAAACAAAGAATTCAACCACCAAATGTGTTACTAGAAGAGATGGTTGCCTGCCCGTGTTCACCAATGATATTGTTTATGTATTTTGGGTTGTGCTGAGTTTTTTCTCTGCCAATACCAGGTCTCTACGTGTGTATTGCAAATTGGGGGGCCCAAGTATTTGGGGGCCCTGTTCGGTCGGCCATATAGGCCATGCTGTTCGACGGGCTGCAGGATGATACTAGTCGAACCAAGTGATTGAATGATAGTATTGCAAGTCTTTTTTCTGTTACTTATACATTCAGTCATCTTTGATCGCCTGAGGCAAGATGGTGGCTTAGTGAATAACTAGGGTTTCAGCATCTTCTGGCTATCTATCGTCTCCAGGATCTCCGTAGCTTTTAGAATGTTGTTCTCTGGTTCATGATTGTTCAGTAAGCCTTAGTAGCAAGTCATTATCTTACAGTAATTCTGCTGTCTTGTTACATATTTGATAAAATTGGCACACGTTTAAGTTGGGCGGCATAAGTGCCTCCTAAAATAACAGAGGGGTGTTAGGTGGGGCGGGGAAGGGGGACAGGTATAGCAGACAATATTGGAATGCATGTAGCACATTCAGATTGTGATTTTTATTGTCTTTATTCGGGTTCTGACACTCTGTTGTCTTCTGAATATAACTTGCAGATTTATAGCTGTAGTTACCAGGGTGAAATTTGTCTTATGGATGTTGAGAAGGAAACTTTTAATATGATTCAGTTGTGTGATTATCCTATTTTCACACTTTGCCAAGCACCAAATAGTCCCAGTTGCTTATACTTTGGTGAGGGAAATGGTGAATTAAAACTTTTTGATGAGAGGATGGGTAAGGTGGCAACCACATGGTATGTACATGACACTAGAATCAACTCAATCGATTTTCATCCCGAGAACCCAAATATGTTTGCAACAAGTTCGACAGATCGAACTGCTTGTCTGTGGGATCTGAGAAGCATGAAAAAGAGCGGTCCAGAAAGCTTGAAGGTTTTTGAACACCAAAAAAGTGTACACTCAGCTTATTTCTCACCTAGTGGTGGCATGGTTGCGACAACCAGGTGCTTTTTTTTTTCCCTTTTGTAACCAAATGTTGTTCTTCTCTAGTTTGCAATGGTATTAGTAATCTTCGGTTATATGGACGCCAATGACTTTATTTTTATGTTTGCAGCCTAGATGACACTGTCCGCATTTTTAATGTGGATAACTGTGATATTTCGTGTGTTGTGAAGCATAATAACCAAACAGGCAGATGGCTGTCAACATTCAAGTATGTCGAGCTTTCCTTACCTAGTGCTGCAATCGTGAGTATTTCACAATTAATTCTCATTGATCTAACTGAGTTCATGCTTGCAGGGCAATGTGGAGCTGGAATGACAGTGACCTGTTCATTGGTAACATGAAAAGAGCAATAGATATTATATCAATTCATCGCAGTGAAAGCAGTATCTCAGCTTCCAACACGGCGAGCCTTGGAAGTGAACACATGACGGCCATCCCTTGCCGGTTTGCCCTGCACCCGTACAAGGTTGGCTACCTTGCTTGTGCGAGTTCTGGTGGAAAGGTGTTTCTTTGGACTAGAGGTTGAAGCAAGATTTTCAGTGGCTGACTTGTGGACAAAGCTTTTGGGCTTCTGGCGCTACCGAAAAGCATGGATTCGTCCGCTGTTGTCGTCGGCTGTCGAGGCCGGTGAATCAGAAATTACTAGAAGAGACGGCTGCCTGCGATGCAGAAAATTAAAGTTGCCAGAGAAACAAAGAATTCAACCACCAAATGTGTTACTAGAAGAGATGGTTGCCTGCCCGTGTTCACCAATGATATTGTTTATGTATTTTGGGTTGTGCTGAGTTTTTTCTCTGCCAATACCAGGTCTCTACGTGTGTATTGCAAATTGGGGGGCCCAAGTATTTGGGGGCCCTGTTCGGTCGGCCATATAGGCCATGCTGTTCGACGGGCTGCAGGATGATACTAGTCGAACCAAGTGATTGAATGATAGTATTGCAAGTCTTTTTTCTGTTACTTATACATTCAGTCATCTTTGATCGCCTGAGGCAAGATGGTGGCTTAGTGAATAACTAGGGTTTCAGCATCTTCTGGCTATCTATCGTCTCCAGGATCTCCGTAGCTTTTAGAATGTTGTTCTCTGGTTCATGATTGTTCAGTAAGCCTTAGTAGCAAGTCATTATCTTACAGTAATTCTGCTGTCTTGTTACATATTTGATAAAATTGGCACACGTTTAAGTTGGGCGGCATAAGTGCCTCCTAAAATAACAGAGGGGTGTTAGGTGGGGCGGGGAAGGGGGACAGGTATAGCAGACAATATTGGAATGCATGTAGCACATTCAGATTGTGATTTTTATTGTCTTTATTCGGGTTCTGACACTCTGTTGTCTTCTGAATATAACTTGCAGATTTATAGCTGTAGTTACCAGGGTGAAATTTGTCTTATGGATGTTGAGAAGGAAACTTTTAATATGATTCAGTTGTGTGATTATCCTATTTTCACACTTTGCCAAGCACCAAATAGTCCCAGTTGCTTATACTTTGGTGAGGGAAATGGTGAATTAAAACTTTTTGATGAGAGGATGGGTAAGGTGGCAACCACATGGTATGTACATGACAATAGAATCAACTCAATCGATTTTCATCCGGAGAACCCAAATATGTTTGCAACAAGTTCGACAGATCGAACTGCTTGTCTGTGGGATCTGAGAAGCATGAAAAAGAGCGGTCCAGAAAGCTTGAAGGTTTTTGAACACCAAAAAAGTGTACACTCAGCTTATTTCTCACCTAGTGGTGGCATGGTTGCGACAACCAGGTGCTTTTTTTTTTCCCTTTTGTAACCAAATGTTGTTCTTCTCTAGTTTGCAATGGTATTAGTAATCTTCGGTTATATGGACGCCAATGACTTTATTTTTATGTTTGCAGCCTAGATGACACTGTCCGCATTTTTAATGTGGATAACTATGATATTTCGTGTGTTTTGAAGCATAATAACCAAACAGGAAGATGGCTGTCCACATTCAAGTATGTCGAGCTTTCCTCACCTAGTGCTGCAATCGTCAGTGAGTATTTCGCCGTTATTCTCATTGATCTAACTAAGTTCATGCTTGCAGGGCAATGTGGAGCTGGAATGACAGTGACCTGTTCATTGGTAACATGAAAAGAGCAATAGATATTATATCAATTCATCGCAGTGAAAGCAGTATCTCAGCTTCCAACACGGCGAGCCTTGGAAGTGAACACATGACGGCCATCCCTTGCCGGTTTGCCCTGCACCCATACAAGGTTGGCCACCTTGCTTGTGCGAGTTCTGGTGGAAAGGTGTTTCTTTGGACTAGAGGTTGAAGCAAGATTTTCAGTGGCTGACTTGTGAACAAAGCTTTTGGGCTTCTTGCCGTCTTGTTAGCACAAGTTGGAACCAGGAGGATCGTCGCGTTTTAGCACCGAATGTTTGTTTGCTATCCTCGTCCCCGGAATGTATTATAGCTAAGCATGGCAATACCAGTGTGTTGGTAGACTCGTAATAATGCTCTTTGTTGGAAGTGATACCATTAACGTAGTTTCTATGTTTGTTTTGAAGGAATGGATAAGTGGTAAGGTAATGTGGTTTAATATGGTTGTGAAAACAGGCAGGAGTATGATTTTCTGACCAACACCGGTCTGGGAGGTTCAGTCCCCGAAATACAAAAAAGGAAACGCACGTCATTGTTTGATTTTTTTACTCATAGAGTGGTACAGCAGTCAAATTGCCACAAGGACCGTTACAACATCTCAAATTAACAAACAGGTCCTTGAGCCTAACAAAGAGGATATAAAAGAAAATATGAATTACATTAAGGTCCTCTAGAAAACAAACAGCCCGACGGCGACGAGGATCCGACGCCATCGACGGGCATTCCAGCATGCCAGGATCTTCCACAGCTCCAAACTACCAGCTTCACGCACAGATGCCACCACTCGCATCGGGGCCTGGCGGTGTGTGCGACATAGAGTCGCCGAACCACCGCAACGCAAGTGGCGAGAAGGCTTCGATGTGCAAAGCAGTTGACACGCCGACGGCCCACTCGACGGTCGCCTTGCTGATTGCACCTGAAGAAGCAAAGGTCTAAGCCGTAGATACATAGGAAGCAACACCGGGCTTGACCGAGATTGAAGTTCTCCACCAAATCTGGGGACCAGCAGCAAATGACGAACAACCATAGCAGAGAACTCAAAGCATCCATGGTGGAGAGGCAACCTGGGAACACTAAAGAAGAGGGCACACCGCCGAAGCACCTCAACCAGAGCAACAAAGTCGAGAAGATGGGGGAGAATACACTCACCGGAGAGGAATCCGGCAAAGAGATCAAAAGGCATCTCGCATATCTTCCACATGGGAACACACAAACTACAATAAGCAGGACCGTGGCACACAAATCACCCACAGAGCACGGTGATGAACGGCACCTTCAACTAAGAACAAGCTAAGAACAAGCTAGAGTAGGAAACCTACAGATCTGCTACTACCTAACAGCTACTAACAACAGGGTGGGACCCCCTCCTTGTCACCGGCAACCACCAGGAGGAAGAAGGAGGGGGGCCGGCGAGATCTAAAGGAAGGAGAAGCTGCTACAGTGAAGAGGGTTGGAGAGCTTTCATTGTTCGGTTAATGGTAGGAACCAACTCGCAGAGTTCTTCAGAAAGCGGCGCCCTAAATCAGTTAAGCTTAGACAACTTTGGGTTGGTGGTGGTGGCCAACTTAATCGTTTATAATGTGATTTACTAGCTTCTATCCATAATCGACTGCTTAGCCTGTGTGCAAATACAGTCACAATCAGCATGGGCGAGCTCTTCAGAGATCGTTTTGCATGTTGAGCACAATACGACAGCAGAGGTAAATTCTATCAAATCGAAAACAAAACTGCATTTTTTTTTCATGGTCATACTGGACATGTTTCAGCGGAATACATCCAAGAAACCAGTTAACAAATAATTTTATTGCGATAACTTGTGCGTCCAATCAGCTACTGAGTAGACAAATTAGCAGAGACATGCTCGGACCACAATAACAAATAAAGTCGTCTCAGAGTGGAAATGTTTGATTACACAAGGAAACCAGTAAAAGAAGCATACGGTAAAAATATTCACTCTTGACAACAAATTAAGTAGCCAACAGAAGAAACCATGACAGTCAGCCTGTCACCCCAGCATGATAGTCCAAAGTTCTGTACAAACAGACTGACAATCGATTTCACCATGCCACTATAAGGAACATGAAGCCTCCACAATGAATGGAGGCACAAACCAAACTATATGGGTAAAACGAGTTTTACAACAAAGCTTATGTGAGATCGTCCTCATCGTCCTCCTTTTTCTTCAGCTCATTCTTTGCCCTGAGAAGAAGCGTGGTTTTCCAAGGATCCTAATGAAGGGTATCACATGACATGTAAGATATAGGAGTGGCAAAGATCAAAACAAAATACAGCAAAGATCTGTTTTGACACACTTCCTAATTTAATAGCAGTAATAATAACAACAAGATAAAGCAATTTGTAGCAAACTTGTGTAGCACAAGTAACCCGTGACGAATCACCAGATATAACAATCATGTTTCATCATAAACGTTCCAAATATTAACATGACTGTATATCCTATCGACATGTCAGTTCCTACTTTCAATCAACTTGAAAGATGCAAACTAGGTAGATCGCAGATGACTTTGCAACCAAACTTAACTGAAAAAAAATGAGATTGTAATCGCTGGAACTTCATAACCTCACAGTCCATTACTCCATTTTGTATTTTATCAAGCTTTTGATGCAAGAAAAAGGTTTGAAATCCTAAGACAGCCTCTGGCACCCAACTTTCCCTCTCCCATGACCATGAGCAGGGCTAACATCCAATGCATAGGTGGTTATGTACCCCCATACTGCAGCAGTGTGAGGTTGATGGTAGGATAAACAGTAGGATTAGCATTTATTATAACTTTGAAGCCATTAGATTACCATGTTATAAAGAAGGTAAATGGATCACACAAACAATGGGCTGGGTTGCAGAAGTGGACATAACTATTATTATTTATATATTGCATGTTTGCCAATATATTTCCAGTCAAATCTCGGTCTTAAATTTTATCATTGTTCTTTATGAAAGAGTTTTACTAGCCAAATTTTACATTTTTTCATTACTAGAGTTTTACTAGCCAAATTTTACATTTGTTCTTTATTAGAGTTTTACTAGCTACATTCCCTACCTTTACCTTCTATAAATGATTAGAAAGCACGAAGTTACATGTGGACAAGTCAACCACCAAAGACTTGGAAAAGCAAAAAAGGAGGATGCCAACTGAACATACCAGACGTGTCATGCTGTCAAATTCTTTGATGGCATCAGTGAATTTGGCAATATCTCCTTCATCCATTGCTGCAGCAAGATCCTACAATAAAAATCATTTACCTTGTAAGCTCCACGGAAAACATTGAGTCATTACGATTGGGGTAGTATTCACTCTAAAGATTATATTTCATTATCGATACTACTGAAAATGTGGTAATCAAATCAGGCATGCAACGAACAAGAAAATAATAATAATAAAAAATTAGTATTCATACAGCTAAAAGCTTATATTCACGTGTGCCAGAGAAGGTTGGGTCAATTTCCTGCAAAATAGTAAGAATCCAGTTTAGAAAGGTAACGAATGCACATATGAACTGGTTCAGACCTGAATAGAACACAACATACCTGGTATCGCTCCAATGAATTTGTAATAGCAACAGGATCACCTCTACATAGCTGGCAAATGCCTGCATTAAGAAGAATGCCTCTGGCACTATACTTCAGAAGATTATTGTTGACTGACTGACGAGCAATAGCTTCAAACATCTCAGTTGCCTTTGGGTACCTAAAATGTTAATATTTGCATGAGAAATATCAGTAGAGGTTGAAGTCCTGCAATTAATATGGCAAGTGCCACGGAAGACTAGAAATGAAAAAAAAAGGGATGGGATCAATCTGATAGCTACTATGCTAACACCTAGGACAAAGAAATACATGTTTTATGGCATTAGTTAGCTATTTGAAAAAAATCTAAATAAAGAAAGTAATAATTGGCAAATCAATAAGCCTACAGTAAAAAGCAGATGGTCATCTGCAACAATCCATTTAGTAACAGCACAGCTTAACGACTTTTTTTTTGTATACATAATATATACACTCATCGACAAATAATTGCTGTAACTGAACATTCATTTCATGACAATGAACAAATATATATTACTGAGGTATAAGTTGGTTTTCTCTTGGAACCAAGTGAGATAATGTGAAAAAGGGTTCGTGAAGCCTAATCCCCAACTGCTACTGACTTAACACGACATGCATGGCAACAAAAATCACTGTTACAATGTAAACTATAAAACTGGAAAAGTTGGATGTCATAACACATTATATATTTCCACTAACCATCACTTAAAATCCAAATATTGAATACAATGTCGATTATCCAGTCAGATTAAAATTCACGTTCAGGCGATCACCACCCATGAGGTCAAAAATGTACGGTCTCCGCACGGTATCAAGTTACAGCTTACAATTACCAGAATAGTTTACTAGATAAAATATGCCAATGACTTAAGACTCTAATAAGATACTATGAGATGACTGATATAAAGTTATGAAGTTAATCTTACTGTTCCAGTTGAGCAGCAATTTCTGCTACTTTCTGCTTGATCCCGTTTGATTGAGATGTCTGTCCCTCACTGTCAAAAAGGTCAGCGGCCCTTTCCAGGTAATCTATGGCCTTCTCTAAGTCTTGTTCTTGCTGATATATCTCACCAATGTCCTAAAATGTACATAATTTGCACCTGAGTGAGTGATGTTATCTCCTTTTAAAGGATACCAAAAGGTTACATCAAAAGCACCTGGACGAAAAAGGTGCTTTCATAAACTATAAATAACGAAAGGCTAAAGTAGGGGCAGTAACACATGGTAACTGCCACATAGGAAATATAAAATTGCCATTCACCTTGCTGTATCTTGCAGCCATGCTCAATCTACCAATTTCCAAGTAAAGATTAACAGCCTGATTTAGTGCTTGCGCACCTTCTGCATAATAGGAAAATTACCAACAAATGGTTAGTTAAATATGTTGGCAACACCAACAATGGAGGAGAAGCATGGTGCTCAGAAAATGGAGATACCCTGTGGCGAGAACTTCTTGTAGCAATTGGCAGCCTCAACATATGCTGAGGCAGCTTCGTGCTTGCTATCTCCCTGTTCAAAAGAGTGATAAACAGCATAAGCATCATCTCCTCGAGCCGCATGATTCTTCGAACTGCCAAATTGGTAACCCAAAAAAGCTAAAACAACCAACCTTCATATGACAGTTAGCGATCTTGATGTAGACTGCAGCAGCTCTGCTCCCTGACGATGAAATGAATTACAGGCATTAAAACAATGAAAGCTGTGTGCTTTCATGACGCACTAAGATAAAAGTAATATGACAACTCTATTATCAAACTCTCGAACTAAAGTCTAGTTTCTCGGATTGTCAGAATGCTAAGACAAGAGCGCTACTAGACAAACAGCAAAGTAATGTCAGTAGTTGGATCCCCAATATTATGCTACAATAATAACGAAACATATAAATGAAATCCAACCCATGATACACAGCAAGATGGCCAAACATTAACATGGGTTATTACGCAGCACATTAATTATGCTCCTGAACATTTCTCTGGTCGACACAGCCCCATCAAAGAACCATAACTGGAACTAACTTTATACTAGCACATAAATGACAGAAAGCGATCTGAGATATGAACAGCAAAGGGAAGGCTGGCTGGACACAACCGGTGCTCTTGGACACGATAGGTCCCAATTCGATAGCATCCTCCCAAATGAAACCAATTAGCCCCGCTACATACCATTGCGTGAGCAACTAACCAAGCATACATCTACTAATCGCGCGGCGGCGGGACGCGCAGATCGGCAATCCGAGTCGAGATCCCATCCCAGGTCTAGCCCTTCACCATCGCAGCAGACCAACCAGGCCTGGCGGCAACGACCACATCCCTCGATCCACCGGTAGATCTAAGTACGGACACCAGCGACGCACTCGGAAATATAGGGGGAAACCGGATGGGGAGGAGGCGGGCGATCGGGAGGAGTGAGGGAGCGCTCACAGTTCTTGGCGAGCTTGAAGGAGTTGGCGGCCTTGTCGAAGAGGTCGGCGGCGTCCTCGTACTTGGAGCTGAAGAGGCCCCATCCGGAGAGTTTCTTCTCGGCCTTCTTCCCCCCTCGCCACGACAGCGGCCGATCGCTTCTCCCTTTCGCCGGGTGGTGGGTGAGTCGCCGGCGGCGGGCGGCGAGATCGGTTGGGTTCGGGGTGTAGGAGAGAGAGAGGGCTGCAGGAGGACACCACGCGGAGCGGAGCAAGCGAAGGGAGATGTCTGTCTGGGCCCGTGTCTCTCTGTTGCTTCTCCGGGTCGCCGTGCGGAGAGGTGCGCGTGGGACCCACCGCGCAGTCGAGTTTCTGCGTGTGACGGCAGCCGGGTCGCGGTGGCAGTGTGGCACAACTGCACGGCACGCCGTGGCTGAAGGGGTCCCCGGACTCCAGAACCCCGGGGTCTGTTTGGTTCGGTGTACGCCGCAGAATTGGGGCCCTTTGGTTTGTGACCCTAGGAAACCTAACCAAAATTTGGTCATGGCTAATTAAAAAAAAAAGAAAATAGACTATGGATGACGGTGGTGTTTGGGTTGTGGACAACGTATAGGTGGTCAACGGACGGGTTGAGCCCGGACGGCCCAGCCCAACCACGGTCAAGCTCGTGCTGTCATTATATGGGCCGGGACATGATTGGATCTTCTGGTTTAGAATTCTTTAAATTGTAGACACATCAAAATTTGCAAAAATTCGTATGAGTAACACCTTTAAGGTCCTGGGTTCGACTTCCGGTGAGAGCGAATTTTCTAAAATTTATCGGCGTTATGCGTTAAGTGATAAGCGGCATTTCCGTCGACAACGAGGCGTCTTTGGTGACTTCGAGACTCTCTAGATCTACCAGGTGCTCAGTCCTTCAGAGGTGCTCATGTGGGTAGGGTTTGCGTATCTATGTTCATAGGGGTGAGTGTGCGTGTATGTTGTGAACGTCTGCTTTGTACTGTGTAATTCTAAAAAAAAAATAAAATTTGCAAAGATTAGTATGGCACACACTCTGTGTTATTAAGAATGCCTGAATCAAAAATAACATGCGAGAACTTGTTCATTAGATTTAGGACGGGTTTGGCTTTGCAGCCATCACTCATCACACCACATGCACCTCTGCCATAGAGTGTTGACAAAAATCAGCTAGCTTATTTGTTTGACTGCTTTGTAGTGGCTGTTTTGCAGCAACTACAGTGTTTCAGCTATTTCTTCTGCAGTCGCTACAGTGTTCGTTGTTATTTTTTTACAACTACAGCCTGCCGAACAGCCTCAGCATCGCAACTATGTTGTTTTTTTGGAGAAGCAGCTACAGGCAGCCAACCAAGAGTTAGCTGCATTTTGCATGTGGCAGGTGTGGCGTGGTGATTAGAAGAGTGATGACTCGAATTCAAACAACTCTACGAATTTTAAGCATGTCACATCAAAAAGAATCTTATCAGTTAAGAGTATTAAATAAAGTCTAATAATAAATTTTTTTGATAGACAGATGCTAATTTATGAGATGAGTCAAATGAGTCTAATTAATCTATGTTTTGTTACAGTGATGCTACAATAGCCATCTGCTACTCGCGCTTAATTACCCTTATTAGTTTCGTCTTGCGAATTAGACTAAAGGTTTGCAATTAGTTTTGTAGTTAGACTTTATTTAGTATTTTTAAATAATAAGATTCTCGTTGATGTGACAGCTTTAAAGTTTAGACCCCACAAAGCAAACTCTTCAAATATGAGCCATAAGAGCGTTCCTAACAATAGATTCTTAGCTAACTGTCATCGTTGAGAAATCTGGCCGACGAGTAAATTTAGACTGCACGCTTTGGAAGATATGATCTCGTAGGGAAAAATAAAAGGGAGCGAGGCCCTACGTCCAGCAGAGGGTTCGCTTCGTGTTGCTCGTAGTAGGGATTACAAGCTTTTTGAGAGAGGGAGAGGCTCCCAAGTCTCTAAGTGTTGTGTGCGTGTGTGTTCGTCCTCGTCAGAGCTGTGAGAACGAGAAGAATGGGAGTGAGTTCTGGTTTGGCTCAGATTTGATCGGCCCCCTTTGCTTGGTGAGCCAGCCTTCCCTTTTATACTCTCTAAGGGGAGGTTGGCCAATTACAATCTTGAGGAAAAAGTAGAATCTAGGAAAAGAGAAGAAGAAATCTGAGAAAGGGAAAAGGTCGGCGGCTCGCTGTCGCTCTCCCGCAAGGCACAGGTCCGGGGCCTCCTTCTTCTTCGCCTTCTTCTCCGGTCGGTGGTGATGACGGTAGCTGCAGTCCACGGCGGCAA
>LAPY01003333.1:34687-48496 GCA_000970635.1 Eragrostis tef | reverse complement strand
TGAGGGAGGAGTCGAGAACTGCTTCCAAGCCTGTCTACTGAGCTGGGCCGGGATCCCTTTTTGGTTGTTGGGCCTGCACGTTTCCTCTGGCCTCTATCCGTGTTATAGACATATCCTGCTGGGCCTTATAATTAAGCGGTGGTTATCGTGTTTAAAGAGGTAACCGCGGGTACCTAGTTTTAAGTATCTGACACTAACTATTAGGATTATTTATTAGAAAAAGAATCATATAAGAGACAGCTAACTCTTCAATGGTTTGCTTCTAGACTACTTCTTAGCTATCTCTTAGAATTGTTTAAGAATTGATGTGATAGGACTGAAGTCAGTACTGTTGCATCTCTTCTTTTTCTAATAAACAAATCTAAGAGGTAGCCTAGAAGCACCATCGAGGAATTAGCTGTCTTTTATATATTTATTTTTCCAATAAACAATTCTAAGAGTTAGCTAAGAGGCTAATTCTACCTAATTTTAAGTGTCATTTTAGCACCAACTAATTTTTCCAAAATAAGTGTCATTCTTATTTTCGATGCAAGTTTTTCTCTATCTCTCTCCTATTTCACTATGCATCGTTTTCAGCGCGCTCTCTACTTTTTCATCTATCCTTAATTCTTGTGTCCGGGGCTAAAATGACACCTATTTTAAAACAGAGAGAGTACTGGATCAGATGGTGATATTTGTAAAAGTGATACGACACCTTCATCCTCAGTCTTGCTTGTAATGCCACTTAGTAGAGTTGTACGTACCGCGGTACAAATTGATTGATTCATGTACTTAGTTTACACAGCTCGGAGCAGGTTGCAATTCTTGCATGGTGCCCAGAAGATGGAAGGATCCAAGGGTGAAGGCAGCGGGCACCATGCGCTTCTGGTATGCGACGACCTCAATTTGAACGGGGATCATCACGTCGTTCTGTGATACGGGAGTGAACGATGTTCGCTGGTGCCTGAACCGGGAACGGAGATGCCGGCGCTCTGTCCACTCTTCTGGTGACTCCGCATCGACAATAATCTTGGACATTTGGGTGCTCTGTTAGCAGCTATTCGCTTCGGGACTTCATGGGCAAAAGGTTAGGATTCTTGATGCGTCTCACTCCTACTGCAGCTGGCTCCTATGTGGCTCATGCCATCTCCTAGAGTTCTTCCGCCTCCAATTTGATCCGCATTTCGCAGTAGGAGGAAACTGTTTATCAACGAGGTAGTAGCTTATATAGAATAGTCTTACATAAATATCTAAGTCATTCATAAATGCTGTTACAATAGCCACTTTGACCCTCCATTTCAGAGAGAAACATACATCATATATATTGTCGAGCTTCCTTTTTTATATGTATGGTTGGTTAGGGTAGTACAAGCTGAAGACTATAAGCATTGCCTGCTTGTGTGGTTCGTGCATGTGCAGTATTAGTTATTTAGAAAAAAAGTTAAATGCACATCTAAATTCTCAAACTATCAAAATCATTCACCTGAGGTTTATTGACCGGTTTTGGTTTTAGGAAATGCAAGGATACTCTTGAGTTTCCCATTCTTCTCCCACACGAGCCCTCAGCCCACTATAGCCGACCGAGTTTCTCAAAAAAAAAAAAAAATCTAAACACGAGCCCTCTCTCCTTTGCCTACTCTATCTAGCCGTTGGGACCCATGATTTCTTCTTCCTTGGTTAGGAGACTGGGACAGCGGGGCTTCTCAACGGAGCTGGGTTGCGTGTGGGCAAGAAGAATGCAATGATGAGGCTAGGCTTAAGCAGGACGCATTCGTGTGCAAAAAAATGGGTAACTCAGGAGCCTCCTTGCATTTTCCTAAAACCAAAATCGGCCACTTGACTTTCGGTGAACGGTTTTGATAGTTTGCGGATCTAGATGTGCGATTTGAGAGTTCATGGACCTTGATGACACACCTGAAATAGTTTAAGGGCCGCAAGTGCATTTAAGTCTTTGAAAAAAAAGTAAAGCAATTCAAAGAACTGGTCCTTCCATTTTAAATTACTTGTTGTTATGGCAAGAGGCAAAATATTTGGTGCAACGGTGCAATAATCTCATTCCATATGTGGGATGTGGATCCAAAAGCGGAAATTTCTCCCATCGAATCCTCTTTTAAGTTAGGGATAAGTCCACGTTACCCCTCTGAACTCTTGCCGGAGGCCACCCCACAAAAGCCGACCGAGTTTCCAAAAAAAAAAAAAAAATCTAAACACGAGCCCTCTCTCCTTTGCCTACTCTATCTAGCCGTTGGGACCCATGATTTCTTCTTCCTTGGTTAGGAGACTGGGACAGCGGGGCTTCTCAACGGAGCTGGGTTGCGTGTGGGCAAGAAGAATGCAATGATGAGGCTAGGCTTAAGCAGGACGCATTCGTGTGCAAAAAAATGGGTAACTCAGGAGCCTCCTTGCATTTTCCTAAAACCAAAATCGGCCACTTGACTTTCGGTGAACGGTTTTGATAGTTTGCGGATCTAGATGTGCGATTTGAGAGTTCATGGACCTTGATGACACACCTGAAATAGTTTAAGGGCCGCAAGTGCATTTAAGTCTTTGAAAAAAAAGTAAAGCAATTCAAAGAACTGGTCCTTCCATTTTAAATTACTTGTTGTTATGGCAAGAGGCAAAATATTTGGTGCAACGGTGCAATAATCTCATTCCATATGTGGGATGTGGATCCAAAAGCGGAAATTTCTCCCATCGAATCCTCTTTTAAGTTAGGGATAAGTCCACGTTACCCCTCTGAACTCTTGCCGGAGGCTAAATTTATGTGTGGCTATGTCTATTTTCTAAGAAACCCCTCGAATCCCTTTGCCTCCCTCTTCTAACTCACACCGGCTTGGTGTCACAAAACATACCTGTGGCAATTTGGGAACTTTGTACTTCAGTAAAATCACAAAGTAGCACATTGTAGATATGAGGTCACTAAAAAACTGCCTAAGAGAAACTGCAAGTACTTCTTGATGATCTGTGGTCTCATAAGTAGAAGACCGTGGACAAAATGATACAACCCTTCGCTCCACACCAAAATGACTCAGTCCATCCAGTTTGCAGGGCCAACTGATTCTAATGCCTAAGTAATAAACATGTAAGCAATTTTCTAAAGTTAGCCGAGGTGTACAATTATTAGGATTGTAGCCACATCAAACTAGCTCAAGAATGTTATAATTAAACAGTATTAGATAATATTCTTGAGATATGATCGTGTGCAGCATCACTATTGTACTTGCACCTAGCACCTGCTTGCCCAATTCTCGCCCGCCAGCGTTGGCTTGTGTTGCGCACACCAAATCTTCATTGGGTAGCCAACATTTGGTTGAGATCCAAACAAGCGTCAGGTTACGGACTCACGGGCGAGCCAACAGTAAGTTATTCAAGGTCGTAGCCTGAGCTGATTGCTTTTCAAACATGCCCCACGTGAATTTGCTTCGCTCAAAAGCTCATCTGTATTTAGAGCAAGTCATTCTATCATTTCTATGTGGTCGTTCGCATGTACTGTAATGAGCGTAGAGCTGTCATCGTCCGTGAAGGAGGTGTAATTGTTGTGTTCTTTTCTGATTGTATTTATTATTTATTTAAACTGCTATTATTATCATTTTGTTTAAAGTTGCTTCATTTATCACTTTGTTTTACATGTTTCATATATGTTCCATTAGAGCAGAGAAACTGAGTTGCCCATCACTTTAAAGTTTAAAGTTTAACGCACCATTCTCTTCGCGAATGCTGCCTTTCTGATAATTTTTCTCCAATCACCTTTATATTAATATAGAGAAGCTCACTCTAGTGCTGGTATCTGATCACTTTCTTCCTTGAAGATTCGAGGAATTCATCAATTCATAATCAAATCTTACGATTTCAGATGGAACAGATGGATTGCGAAAAGGATAAGAACACAAGTGACTGGCTATGTGTAAGTAAGTGGGTACAAGCTAAAAACAAATATCAACATCTCATCCAAATTTGACCTACCAGTCAGAACTTTGTCGTTTCAAAACTTAGAGCAGGCAAATTGCGGACATGAACTTTGTTACTTTGCTAATACGTTGATCTAGCAAACAAGATCTGTGAGTTTGGGAGGGGAAAGAGCAGAAACAGGGTAGGCTATCATCCATCATTCAGGTTAGAGTACACTGATATTTCCAATTCAAGGTACTAACAACTGGACCACAGCCGTCAAAGGCAGTGTTCACATATCATGATCTTTCGAAGGCCTTTTGATTAGTACCTGTACAACAATAAATGTACTTGGTCATATTGTGAGTGATACTTGTAAAGTGGTATTGCCTTCGTCCTGAATCGTGCTCAGTAACAATATGAGGAGAGCATCTTTCAAAGAACCCAATAACTTTTAAATCAAAATATTGAGATTCAATTATAAAAATCATTTCTAACAAGTATCCCAGAACCACTCCTAGTTTTTTTTATAGCCTCTAAACTTTTCTTATTTGTAGCTACAAACAGGAAAACTATTGGAGCTCACAATCCTTTTTTTCCTAATGGAATTAATGTTTTATGGCCCCAAAAGCTTATGTGGCCCAATCAAAAGTGTTTTGATCCAATTTTTTTTAGGGAGAAGACTTTTGGAGAAGGGAAGAAAAATTGCTCCTCATAATTTTTTTGTTGCTCCTAAAAACAAGTTTATGGGGGCAATTTTATGAGATCTTTCGGAGATGCTCTTAATTTTGTTTTTCATTGCGCCGCCACCCACCGAAATCCTTGGGTCGCCACCCCTCACCCTACAATCTTGCCATGCTGCCACCTATGATGTTGTGGCCATGCACCGCCACTGATTTCACACTATTATTTTCTTTCTTAAAATATCCTAATATGTCATTATTTTCTTTCTTAAAATATCCTAATATGTTAATACTACACAAGAATACTGCTGGTGTTGGAGGTGAGAGCGGAACTAATCTGAATCGTTGGATTCTAAATGACAGAGTATAGATTGATGGTATGGACACCGAACACCTCAAACTTTTTTGATTGACAAACACAAGTGGAGCAGGGTGCAACTCTAGTATCGTGACACGGAGATGGAAGGACCCAAGGGTTAAGGCAGCGGGCACCATTAGCGAACCGTAAAGACTGCAGACAGAGATTCGTCGAGAGACGGTGTACGAAGCTCCGTCAGACGCCCACGAATCAACGTGTAATAATACCGCGGCAATCGTTTGATGCATGGGAGCCTACCACGGTACAAACTGATTGCAGTACGGTGCCGGGTGCATCACTCGCATCGTGCCCGGTGGATGGAAGGATCCAAGGGTGAAGGCATGCAGCGGGAGATGCGGGATGACGACGAGCTCGACCTATCTGCAGACCATCACGACGTTCCGTAAAACGTTGGCGAACCATCTGCGCTGGTGCTACACCCGCGCCTGGAGGTGTTGGGGCCCTCTTCGCTCTTTTTTTCATCTCCCTTCGATAATGTTCCCTCACTCTTGGGAGCTCTGTTAGCAGCTATCCGCCATGGGACTCGGAGCATCAAAAGTTAGCATTCCTGATGCGTCTCACTCCTACTGCAGCTGACTTGCCTACGTGGCCCGTGCCATCGATCTCCTACTTCGGCCTCAAATTTGATCCACATTTTGCAATAGGAGGAAATTCTTTATCGATGAGGTAGTAGCTTATATAAACAAGTCATGCATAAATGCTGTGTTACTTTCGCGAACCACCTTCACCCTCCATTTAAGAGAGAACATTTTGTATGCTTTTGAATATGGACTCTGCTGCAGGTCCGACCCGTCCGCACGACTTGTGTCCGACTGGCTTAATCATGTGATTAAGCGGTGAATCAGTGGCTAAATCATGCGGACCAACAACATTTCCGTTCTTATATGTGTAGCTCGATTAGGTGACTACAACCTGTAGACAACATTTGACGGGAACTGACAAGAAAGAACAAAGTTCAGGTTATTACAGTCCAGGCAGCTGTAGCTGGCTCAGAGAGGAGTTGATTCTAGCAAAGAGAGATGGCCAACATGCTGGCCGAAGTAGCAGGAAAGAGGAACTGAGTAGAAGTTTAAAACTAGAAAAGAGCCATTAGGCAAAGAACCAGCTGCTGTTGGTGGGCCCCCCCCCCGCCACTGATTTCACACTATTATTTTCTTTCTTAAAATATCCTAATATGTCATTATTTTCTTTCTTAAAATATCCTAATATGTTAATACTACACAAGAATACTGCTGGTGTTGGAGGTGAGAGCGGAACTAATCTGAATCGTTGGATTCTAAATGACAGAGTATAGATTGATGGTATGGACACCGAACACCTCAAACTTTTTTGATTGACAAACACAAGTGGAGCAGGGTGCAACTCTAGTATCGTGACACGGAGATGGAAGGACCCAAGGGTTAAGGCAGCGGGCACCATTAGCGAACCGTAAAGACTGCAGACAGAGATTCGTCGAGAGACGGTGTACGAAGCTCCGTCAGACGCCCACGAATCAACGTGTAATAATACCGCGGCAATCGTTTGATGCATGGGAGCCTACCACGGTACAAACTGATTGCAGTACGGTGCCGGGTGCATCACTCGCATCGTGCCCGGTGGATGGAAGGATCCAAGGGTGAAGGCATGCAGCGGGAGATGCGGGATGACGACGAGCTCGACCTATCTGCAGACCATCACGACGTTCCGTAAAACGTTGGCGAACCATCTGCGCTGGTGCTACACCCGCGCCTGGAGGTGTTGGGGCCCTCTTCGCTCTTTTTTTCATCTCCCTTCGATAATGTTCCCTCACTCTTGGGAGCTCTGTTAGCAGCTATCCGCCATGGGACTCGGAGCATCAAAAGTTAGCATTCCTGATGCGTCTCACTCCTACTGCAGCTGACTTGCCTACGTGGCCCGTGCCATCGATCTCCTACTTCGGCCTCAAATTTGATCCACATTTTGCAATAGGAGGAAATTCTTTATCGATGAGGTAGTAGCTTATATAAACAAGTCATGCATAAATGCTGTGTTACTTTCGCGAACCACCTTCACCCTCCATTTAAGAGAGAACATTTTGTATGCTTTTGAATATGGACTCTGCTGCAGGTCCGACCCGTCCGCACGACTTGTGTCCGACTGGCTTAATCATGTGATTAAGCGGTGAATCAGTGGCTAAATCATGCGGACCAACAACATTTCCGTTCTTATATGTGTAGCTCGATTAGGTGACTACAACCTGTAGACAACATTTGACGGGAACTGACAAGAAAGAACAAAGTTCAGGTTATTACAGTCCAGGCAGCTGTAGCTGGCTCAGAGAGGAGAATCCTCTCTACCTGAATCTACCACCCTTCTTCGTGTCCTTAGACCAGCTAGACTAGTAGATAATTCCTCTCCGTTCCTTTGAGATAATATAAATAACGATACCCTTGAATACTCACGGGTGAAGTGCTACAACGGTATTCTCCGTACCCTTGCGGATTTATCTGTGACGTTAAGAAATACCAACACCTATGCATTAAGAAAGAAGAAGAAAAAATAAAGTTCAGGTTATTACAGTCCAGGCAGCCGTAGCTGGCTCAGAGAGGAGAATTCCTTGATTCTAGCAAAGAGAGATGGCCAACATGCTGGCCGAAGTAGCAGGAAAGAGGAACTGAGTAGAAGTTTAAAACTAGAAAAGAGCCATTAGGCAAAGAACCAGCTGCATCGATGTCCCGGAAGCCAACAGCCCAACACGGCCGAGCCGGCCCATCCTGATGCCGAGGCCGGGAAATTGACTGCCTGGACTAAAGCTCACCTGCATCGACTCGCCGGATGTCCATGCGGCCCAAGAGGCGCACCCTGAAGGGCCGGCCCCGAGAGGCTCACAGGCCGAAACTAACCCCAGGTGACATCTGATCCATCTGCAGCCATAATTTTTTGCAAAAAATAGTTGACGTTCAGTTAGGCTAAAAAAAAAAAGAGTTGACGTTCAGTTTTCGAACTAGCCAACCTTCGGCGTTGCACCTGCTACCACGCTGCTCATACTTCGTTTGTGAAGGATATAGCGTTTATTATTTTTGTAATGATGCTACCATGATCGATTCTACTGTTCATGGTTAAACTTATCTGACGGACCCCTGCTTTAAGCCAGGCGTCTGCAATCGCAGCACAGTAGTAGAGTTTCTCTCGACCATGTGTGAACGTTGTATATAGATGCGTACCTTTATTTGCCATTTCCTAAAACATTCAAACATTACAAAGACACCCGGACCACGTCCGGCGTGCACACATCGAACTCATCACACAACTTGAGTAGAAATGAGAAAAGGAAAATGTGGGTTATGAATTCCTATCCTATCTGTCACCTCGGCTGAATGCCACCCCTCACCCTCAATCTCTCCCTCGCGAACTCGCCAGAGACCGGCGTTCGTCGTTGCCTAGGCGCCGGCGCCGCCCCGAAACCCTGTGCTTCATCCTGAGGCCTGGATGGGGCAGGTTTTGCCGGAGGCTCCTCTCTGTGCACGCCGTCTCCTTCGTCATTGGCGCCATCCTCCACCGTGCTGCTCCAACCAAACTCCACCATGCGCTGCTGGTAGCACTTCATAGCCACCACCAACATGAATACTGCACGGACGATAAACATGGCGCAAGATGGTCAAGCATTCCGGTTGAGAATGGAAATCTTTTCTGTATGATTCAGATATGACTACGGAACTGCTTCTATAACTCTAATGCATGTAGACATCTGAGTAAGCTTTTCCTTTGAAAACCTTGCAGGAGGAAAATTCAATTAATCTTTTTTACTTCTTTTGTCCAGAATTTGGAAGACATGTTACTAAAAATCTAAAATGCTAACAAATAGGTAAGAAATGCTGATGCAAGATTAGTTTTCTGTCGGAAGGTGATTACCAGCCCAGACACGAGCAATCGTGGAGGAGACGTTCCAAACGAGGGTGAAGACGGCCGCCACCACCGCTTTCTTGTGGGAACAAGACTCCCATGCATCTCTAAACCTCTCCAGCCAAAATCTCCCTGCACCATTTTTTTTTTCAGAACTAGCACTGCGCAACTACACAAACGAGGCATACACTTTTGTGTTTTCTTGCTTTCCCTTGCCCTTATGTTTGAACAAATTTAGGACCAGGCATTATTGTGTCCGATCTTCGTTCATGGAAATGTTAAAGTTTCTCATCATATCATGTTATACTGATTGCTAGTTGGCTTACTGCCTAGATTGTCGGATTCCTGATGTGCTTTAACCATCAGATGGAACTAGACACTATGATTAAGGGCAAGTGAAAGTAGGGTCCAGTTAACTGGAAGTGCCCTGGTATCATGAAAAAACACAAGATACAGGGAAAAGCATAAAGTTCACAGCACTGTTTTTTTAATCTAAACTTGCTTCTTTTTTAAAATTGGTAAGCAAATTTGGTGGTCCTATTGGTCCATAGTAGCATCAACCACGAGATGAATCCTGACAATCTCTCAGCTGCGTATGCTTTACTCTGATTTTAACAGTAAATAATTTGTTCGACCAAATAAGTCAGGAATGAAGGAAGAAAGAGCACGATGCAGATGAAGGTTTCTTAATATCTTCACTCCCTGAAGAGACCCACTGAGAAATTTTCATCACAATCAACTTCATCACATGATGATTCCACTTTGTTATGACGTTAGTCTGTACGGATGACATTACAACTAAAAGGCGTCGCTAATAAGTAATCTAAGTGGCAGATATGGTAGCACAACAGCATCGTAATCATACTGAACATTGATGATCTTTTTATGCTTTTGCTGATGGCATATGAAAGTTTAGTAGCGTGTCACAGGATCATCATCTAGTATATTGTTTATTTTTTTGTGCGGGTTGGTTGGTGGGTTGATGAACGACAAGTGGCCCTATATATCAGGAGGTACCATGGACAGATGGGAGACCAGATCTAGGATGTGAAATGTGTTTGGAGGCGAGTGATTCAAGTGCCAAACACTACACATGGAAAAGGGCAAAGCTAGGAAGCTTCAGTACTGACTGACAGTACATCTTCCTCGGGTGAAAGAATCCCGTATGAGTCCTATCAAAGACAGGTTAAATTTTAACATGGTAGCTCCATCTCAACAAATTTATCTTGTCTACCCCCAATCATGCATGATAAATGGTGGGAGTGACTGATTAAATTAGCGACAAAATCTATAAGCAATAAGAAACCACGATGGGCAACCTAGCTTATGTGTCCACCTTAAATGAGTTTATGCACAAATCCGGGTAACAGAGAACACCAAAGCGCTATGGTTAAGCAGAGATGTCCAAGAGTAGGTTCACCAGGCTGGACAATATGATATGGAGATCTTAGATAGGAGTAGCCTATTGTTGGGTTTAAAACTCATACTAGCTCTTGCTTGTGAGATTGACCAGGTGACCGAATGACACCGCACTTGGTTGGGAGTTGAGAACTTGAGATGCAGCTAGGCTGCTATTATTGTCCTATCCACCAAAGGTAGAAGTGGTTTCGCCACTAAATTAGTCAATTGGTCCTTGATGACACCAGTGAGAAGAATGGGCAGCTACGTAGTCCTTGGAAAGATTCTCTATGAAAATGGGAAGGAAACAAGGTGGTGTGGTCACTAGGGACAGCATCTGTCAATTTCATATTGTTTCGACCCGTTTTTCCCACGGCGTCAAATGACGGAGCGACAGCTCGCACATGCAAAAGGCAGGAGGAATAACAGTGCGTGCCCCCCTTCCAATGGGTAAGTTACTCGTGCTAACACACTTTTCCTCGGATCCAAAGCGGTCTACGATTTACTTTTACCGTCAGTAACAATCTCTAGGTATACGTATACTGTCATTCGTATTTTATTATCTAACCTAGGTTGAACAGTGCAGACTAGTCTTTATTCTCCTTGGAAGTGGTAAAGATCATGTACAGGTCAAATCATTAGTCTTTAGCACATTATCATATCATGTAGTATGTTCGTTTATATATGTAGTTAGTGGAGTATTACAGTGAGTACAAATGTGTGCCATCCCCAATACTTATGTGCCTAACTTTCATCAAATGCATCTGTTCGTGCACCAAAATTTACCTTGTTCAGTCACCTTACTCTACCGATGCACATGCTCAAGTACTTTGTCTTTGGAGGACCAGTTTTTTTTTAAAAAAAAGATGGCTCCACTGTTAACATAGGAGGAACCTTGGATCCAACACCAAAATTATACAAAAAAAGCAACTACAGCCGAAAACGGCATGACAAAATAAGGCTGCTGACAAATGGGTCCCACAAAGTGGAATTCAGTGGGTTTTCCGGGATGTTCATCTATTCTTGCTTATCCAGTTTGGGATTTTTATAGCACCTCTTATGGTGCTAAAACAAAAAGTTGAAAGATGAGATGGAGTGCTTTCACTTACCATATCTTGCCAGCTGCGTGGAGTAAGAGGAGCACACCTTCGGAATGATGAAGACCCCAAAGAACACTGCACATAAAGTCCAGAGCAAGCGCACAAAAAGTCAGTGACTGCAGTGATTCTCCCTGTACCTTTCTTTTTCTATGCATGTAAAGCTGTTGATGCACTTGGTCCCAACATAAAAATTGGTTAAAGCTAAGCTTGTGTATCATGGCTGTAACAACTTCTGTCCAGCCTTTTTCGTATGTAGATGAGTTCAGCAGCTAACATTTCTTTCTTTTGTTTTTTGTTGGGTGAACAAATACAAATAGATACAGATAAGAGCGAGAAGAATGTCCATAGACGAGTGTCGGTAACATGTGTGGCTTGTTCCGGGAAGTACTTACCCAGTTTGGCCAGGGTCCAGAGGGTGACAAAGTTGCCGCACCGTGCCATTGCGAACAAGAGCAGTGCCAGCTGCAGACCAGAGCCCATGTGTCCGTTTGTCAGTACAAATCCAGAGATGTCAATCTATGCAGGCATCTATCCCAGATTCGAACTGCAGTACAAATTTTGGTCTAGAATTGACAGAAGCAGACAGTTTCATTTCTTCAGTGTACCTACCTTCATGGTGGTTGCAGGCTCGCCGGAGAAGAGAGACCTCAGATTCAGGAGCACCTCGTTGACGTAGGGCAGCACCAGCCTAAGCAACCAGATGGCCTCCTCCTCCCCCACCAGATAGCACCTCTCACCATTCCTTTCATCGTCACAGTCCATGTTTTCACTTCTGCATTTTGTAACAAGTGAAATGTTCATCCTGAATAACAACAGAATTCACTTTTCAATTATTATGCAGGTAATTCGAGGAAATTTGTTAGTTACCTGTTCAGTATGGACTTGCTCAAGAATCTTAAGCCAAGGTAGATTAGGCCTCCATATGAAGCTGCTGTGATTGTGCTGCAGAATTCAGATATTGACAGGGAAGATTAGGTAGGTGATTACAGTCCTATTTCTACTGAAAGTGATTAAACTATCGATAAATTTCTTTCAACAGTGAACTGTGACTTACTTGAAATTCAGGTCCTTGGCATATGAGGAAGAGATCAGTAAGAACGTCCCTAGTCCAAACACAAGTGCTGACTTTGACACATCTCTCCACATCACCAAATCCACTGAAGAAAAAAATAGGAAAAGGGGAGAAGTTCAATGACGCTCAAGTTCTTGAGGGGTCACATCAAATTAGATGCGCTATCAGAGAAAAAATAATTCTAATTGGTTATCTGAGAGGCAACCAAACAGTACCAATATTCTGCATTCTTGCATGGCTTCTACTGGGTGCAGATGGCCTGCCCTGAATCTCTTCATACTCCTCTTCTACTTTATGACCAAACAGAAAACATCAACGAATTAAGAAATAGAAGGAGAAGACCGATATCAGAATGCAATTGGGTATTACCCACAAAAAAAAGAATGCAATTAGGTAAATGCTACTCACCGGGAGGAGTGCTGACAGGCTCTTGCTTCGGAATCCGGCGACCAGTTGCCGGTGAAGATTTCTTCTCTAATAGACCACGAAAGCATAAAATTGAAATGCAGTGACGGTAACTAGGGAACAGTTAACTTTCATAAATTATATTGTTATTTTGTTTAATTTTTGCATCTAACCTGGTGATGGTTTTGCCGGCTCAAAGTTTGTCATGCGGTGAACTATTATTGAAGCAGGCTTCTTCTCCACTGCATTTCGTGAGGATCGAAGCAGTAGGTGATGTGAGTCAAAGCCTGACCAGAATCAGCATGATTTTCGCATCTGATGAAAAGGAAGTCACCTGGAGGAGGGGTCATGGGCTCCGGGTTGATTGCTCGGAGATCAATTGCCGAGGTTTGTTTCTTCTCTGGACCAGCAGAGAACAGCAAATTAGGATGGAACATGCAACTTGATTCCAAAAGTGCTGATAAAAGTGATCAGAATAGAAATTCACCTAGTGGCGGCTTCACTGGCTCCGGGTTAGCAGCTCGCTCGTCGCCCAGGAGAGTCGGTTTAATCCCTATTATATCAACCGATGATTAATTCAAGGAGCAATGCAATTTGAATTGGGAAGGCAAGAATTGCGAGACCAACAAATAAAATGAAAGGAGGGCGAAAGAAATGGGAAGTTCGGCAGAATTTTTTGCTCCCACCTTTTGTCGGTGGCTCAAGATCTTGGTCGTCGTCGTCATCGTCCACTGAAATCAAGAGCACCGACACGTTAGTTCACCGAGAAACGAATGAATCTGGCAAGAGCAGCGCGAGGAGAGGTTACTGCGAATGAATTCCTTGCCTTCGTGCAGAGCGGTGTCGTCCCCGTCGATGGCCATGCGATCCTGATCCAGCATCTCCTTGTCTTCCTCCGTCTCCAGCTCGTCCTCATCAAACTCCTCCTCCAATTCATCCTCCGCGTCCTCTGGTTCTTCTTCCACCACGGCCCTGGATTGCACCGACGCGGCCTCGGCCACCTCGACCACGACCACCTCCTTCACCTCGCCGGCGGCCGCAGCG
>LAPY01003333.1:2038-21196 GCA_000970635.1 Eragrostis tef | reverse complement strand
TCTTTTTTTGTAGGGGGGGGGGGGGGTGTCACATGATAGGAATGTGATATTCGGTGGCATGGAATAAAAGGAGGTTGAAAGCTGATGTCATGAAGACGACACCTTTTCGTATCACTTCAATTCCTTCCTTTTCTTTTCAGGATTGTGCTTATACAGTCCCTGAACATTTAACAACTTTAGCAAGAGATTTAATCAGAAGAATGCTTCTTGCCGACCCTAAGATTCGCATTACAATAAGTGAGGTGGGGAGACATGCATGGCTTCAAGTTCGGGATCCATGAAGCGTGCAGATAGACAAAGGAAATGACATAAGAAGGTGAATCATAACCAATTAAGAATCAATATTGGTGCTTTACTGGATTGTGTGATTTCATCTTTGTTTGTAAAACTTGTATGTGTTCCTATACTAGTGCCATAAGAAATCAAGAATAATATATATGTTTTCTAAAAAAATTACAATGCTACTGAATCATAAATTAAATTATTATTATTATATTTCTTGAAATGGAAGCGTTAATCTTGCAATTCATTCAAATCGTGGTTGGTTGTATGCTTTAGATGATGCAAAGGAGTGGAACGTTATCCAGTCTAAAATGATTTTAATCGAGATAACTAATCTAAAAGTTGATGGCCAGTTCGAACATAAAATTAGGATAAATAAAAATAGCTGGGATAGTTTACCAAAGGGATCCGTCAACTTTTACCACTCGTATATTAACCACTTTTTTATTCACATCCGTAATATGTTTAATACCTAAGAACATTTTTTTTCTTCAGAAAATAACTGACGTGGTGCTTCATCAGTACTAGAAACATACGTTTCCCAAGGAAAGTGTATATATATAGCCCATCGGGACTTACGCATCTTTTATAAAACGGCAAAATTGAACAGTGGGAGTTCGACATCCATAAGGCCCAAGCGGCCTACATCAAACAATAACAGACTTGCAAAATACAAAATTTATTTTATTTTTACAGTAGAAGTTACCAAAAAGACTAGACCTAGACATACATCAGCAGTTATTCTATTGATTAAACTTATTTCCAACATTAGACCAAACATTACCTACATGTAACAAAATTGTCAGGATGACCTATAACCTGAAAGAGACTACTATGTCAGATCTGTACAGCTTGCCGCATTTTCAGCAATTCCCTTTAGAAGTTAACTACAGAACAAAGACAATATGAAAAATGAACTTTTAATAAGAAAAACTGAAACCAACTTGTTGAAAACCCCAGTTGTTTTCTCCTGTAACATTGTACCAAAAAACTTTATTGATAGCTGAAGAATGCTACTGCTTACCAGTGCACTTTGTGGCTCCCTTGCCGCAGTTACTTTTAATTCAATGCAAGATCCATATTTCATGTCCAACATATCCAACGCATTTCTCACAAGAGAGTGAGAGAGACTGAGAGATAGAACTGTTGAGAGCAGGCAGAACCAGTTTCCCTCCATTATTGGAACATCTACAATTCTTGTTGGTAGTTCGTCTAATAAGCATTATTTGGCACTGGCTGTTTGTGCTGGTGATTGAAGTGGTATATCTAGCTCCTTAATTGAATTGTTAATCTTAGATTTATCATTTGTTGATTCTTTCTTAGAACCTTTGTCATTTTCTGATTCTTTCTTGGAAGCTTTCTCATTTTCTGATTTCTTCTTTGTTTTATCTGTTTCTGCACCCTTCTGAGCTTTCTTCTTTTCAAGGTCTAATTGTTTACACTTCTCTTCTGCTTCCATCTGAGCTTTCATCTTTTCAAGATCCAGTTGTTTGCACTTATTTTCAGCTTCCATCTGAGCTTTCTTCTTTTGAAGATCCAGTTGTTTACAATTCTCTTCTGCTTCCTTCTGAGCTTTCTTCTTTTCAAGATCTAGTTGTTTACAGTTCTCCTCATGGGACCGCATGAATAATCTGACAAAGTTCTGGAGTGTCGTGACTACTGCAAAACCACAGGGGAAAAAATTTGTGAGAATAAAACTACAGGGAGTTTACTTCATACAATCTACAATTCAAAATAAGTAAACCCTATTTCCAAAACAATAGAATCACCTTGCTCAAATGGACATCGTGCTGGGTCTTCTCCAAAATAAAGTGCTAATGCATCTGCATTCCGGCCCTGCAGATGTCATAAATTACATAAACTTTATTGAGGACGGACTCCTAGAAAAGAGGATAAGCTTTCCTAATCGTCTCTGTTGGAATCCTTACCTATCGTATGCTACTATAAAAGTGATAACATGTTAGCGCCACGAATTACACTGTGAATAGTCAATTCCCATTAAAAAAAAACTAACAACGTATTTTTAAAAAGTATATATAATAAGGACACAAATGCAATTATAATGAGAAAAGAATAAACAGATTTACAGACTTAACAATCATATATTGATATTGTAATAAACACTAATTAAATTACTTGAAATATTACTGCAAAAATATAGCAGACAAACCACATTTTTCAAAATATAGCAGACATACCATACTTCTAAAAAAGGCACACTCCCTCCATTCCAAATTATATGTCGTTTTTTACTTTTAGACATCGCGGAGGGAGTAACAAATAGAACGCCCACTAGAAACCTTTGCTTATGGTAGGAATCAGAAGTTACATTCTAACAAATGGAAGAAAAAATGGAGTCTACTGATTTGAATATAAGGAAAAAGAAATTCAAATAATAAAAAGATAAAACATGTTTTTAGATAAATAAAACAATCCATTTTATAAAATTGACCCTTAAATCACCAAAAGTTCTTATAAGCTTGAAAATGTTTTGTAAGATAAACATAAACAAAGAATAAAAAAGTAGAGAATCAGCTGCTATTGACAGGAAATAACTTACAGAAAAATCATAAGCAAAATAGACAGTCTAGTAACAAAATAGTCGGTCATAAGAAAATAGACAATGTGCAAATACAAGAAACTAAAAGCCACAAAAGAAAAGGTTTAGATACAAACCACCAAAATATGAAGTGCATAGTGTGGAAGAAATACTTACTCAACCTTTTTATGGCAAATTAATTCCTAATACTTGCTTATCATTTAAATTCGCAAAAAGAACTCTACACCTCTTAGTTATTGCTTTACAAACAATATTTTTGTTCATTTTCACTTCGTAGACAACAGGTTGTTATAGGGCACGAATGAAACTTGCTCAGAGCGAGATAATCGTACCACATTGGAGTAAAGTGATGTCAAAGCCCTAACTTCAGCTTCAGCGCCAATGAGAAAATCCTTCAATGTCTGTCAACAAGGCACTTGGTTTAGTCTGATAGTGATGGGGTAAACTGGTAATACAAACAACAAATACCTCAAACAACGCAGGAGTAACTAGGTAGCCTTTCAAATTAAGAAAAAAAATAAACACCGAAGTTAGCATCGAAGAGGACTTGAACTTGGGTTGGTTAGGTGTACATCGTTGCATGTTAAAGAGAACACTAGTATGTACCCATCTAGGCATAGTTGTAGGAACCGGACAGATGCTCAAATAATCTTGTTTTCGTTTCACTGATTCAAAGATCAGTTCCACAAACAACTGAAAAGATGACCTGTAGCGATGCCAACACAGATTCAATTAGTGCAGCTTCAAACTATGGGCAACGAGCACATTAGCCTCGTTGGTTTTCCTAAACCATGCAGAGGAAACTGTGTGAGATTCAACGACTGCCAATGCCGGGAGTAAAATGGTACTCCTCCCCTTTTTATATCAGAATGGTCTAACAAACATACCAGGTTAGATTAGGTTCATTAACAGTTTTCGAGTCGCACCACCGGTCCAATTTGCTTTTTCTTTACATAGCATAGTCACTTCGTGGTACTGATTGTACTTACTAAAACATGGTTAGAGAAACACAGAGTTATAGTCACCTTGCGAAAAATCTCTGACACAGGACCATCATTTTCAGATGTAGTAAGTTCTTGTTCAACTTTCTCCAGTCCTTTGTTTATTGCCTGCATTTCCTCTGCTAAAGACTTCAATTGTATCTGCATCACACCAGTTAGAACTCAATCGGTGAATCAACATTAACCATGGTCAGTGTTCAAAGTGGCCAAAGCAACAAAAACTGTGTTGAATTATCACCTTTGCCGCCAATTCTAAGCTAGACAGGTCTTTAGGAAAATCAAGAAGTTCTGGAAGTTTCTCAGATAGCACCTGCAGCAACATTACTTAAACAGATTAATGCACAAATCAAGAATACGAGCCTTGATTCTAAATTTCTTGGCAGAGAACAAGAAAACGATTGTAAAGCCCTTTATAGCACAAAGGCTTTATCTGAAATGAGTTTATTTAAGAACTCAACTCCAACTTTCTGTGCCTCAGATTTCCTTGGGTACGTCAACCCTATCTATACTTAATGAGAACTGTAGAAATATATTGAATACAGGGGTACCTTGGATAGATAATGCATTAAAGTTGTCTTATTGTTACGTGCGCGGGTGTCGCTTAGTTTGAGCAAGCTATCCAACCTGAACCCAACAGCAGAACCTACCCAAAAAAGAAACAAACAAAGAGAGCTATAGTACAGTCAGGAAAAAATAAGAGAAACCAACAAGTGAAAAGATGACAAGCGACATAGTTCTTATGAAGCAAATACGTTTTTAGTACAGGATGGATGGCCCAAATGCTGCCAATGAAATTCTGATAGCTTTAAGAAATTGCTTTCTTTTCTTTCATTTGTAAGAAAATAGTCCAGTACTCTAGTGCATACGTCATTGCTCCAAGAATAAGCATCAAGGGAGTACAGGTTCCCCTTGTGTGTCTGATCTTCGATACCAGGTGATATACTAGACTCTTTTTACATGCTGCCGGTTGTGAGTAACCATTAGACAAATGGCGTTTAGCTAGGTGCCTAGGTATCAGTAACCATTACACACTGACAACCAAATGGTCAAAGATTAGAGTCTGGTTCCCAGCAACCACAGGCTGGCTGGACAGTAGGGTGCATTGTTTCCATGGAATTTAAACTAAACTTTCCAGGAATTTCACCATTGACTAGTGGGTTGTGAGCCTTAAGACAAACAACAAGGGTCAGTTTTCTCCTATCCTTAGATTAACTTTTAATACTCAATATATATCATGGAAGGATATTCACAAACGGAATTTTAACTTCACATGGCAAATCAATATCATGTACCACACTTCTTAATAACCTTAGTGAAATGGTATTGCTACATAAAACAATTTTGAATTCATTTTAAGGGTACTTTTATTAACTTTTGATATTTCTTTTCTGGTTCCAAATAAAAGACCATTTGGACTTGAGCAAGAGGTAAGTTTTATAGTGGCCATATTCCCCACAATCGTTGTAATAATAAAGGTAGGCGGTATGTTTACTGCATTCATTGTTGTGTGCTTAACTAGGGGTAAAACAGGAAAGAGTAAGCAAGAAGATGCCTTGAGGTTGTCAATAGAAGAGTGATAAAAGGTGCATATCAAGTGCAAATCACCTAACTGTTGGAAATGGTGCAAATTCTTCCAAAAAAAATGTCAGTACAGTACAATGTTCTCAAAAAAAATATACCACTCCAATAGCTTGGGTGTTATATCACCAGACTTTACACCATTGAATCATGATAAGGCTAGATGGACTTACAATGGGGATCAGAGGAAATAGAATCTAGATACTAGATGTTGACATTTGCACCATATGCCACTTTGTGTTCTACTAGGAAAGTGTGCTTATGAATAAATACAAAAAAAATCTAGTGTTTCATTAACTATCTCCTCAACAAGCATGAATTTACAGTTTTGATTACCTCTGGCAGTGCCTTGGTTCAATGCATTCCCCAGAGAAAGAATTGTCTGCATAATCCTTTTCAACTTGACTGAACCCCTTATCTATGAACATCATGGCAAAACAAGAAATGTATAATCTTCATGATCTAGCATCAAAATTTGAACTAACATCAAGTGCATACCTCTTCTGCAGAAGTATTAACAATATTCAGGTTCCTCTTAAGGTCAGAAACCTGAAAATAGTTCCAAAAACAACAAATACCATAAAGCCACATCAAAAGTTTACAGTTGACAACAGCAAAAAAAAGAAACCAGTTGCATTACCTGTGAACGGAATTGGATTTTGAATGAAAAAACCCTCAATTTAGACTCTACACGTGGTACTTTCATAAGCTCCATGAAGAACTGCAGCACAAAGGCGTACATCAGAATCATTATATCTACCCACTATTCAGAACTGTGTATTGCAAATCACCCTATCATGGATTTCATAGAACACAGGCTCCTTCCCAACAAAGAGGCTTGTATACACAATACAGTATTGCTTTAGATGTAAAGCTGTAAAGTGATAAAGAAAGCAAGTCACCTTCTCGCATTCTCCAAGCAATTGTTTGTCTCCTTTATAACCCTGATAATAATATCCCAAGCATTACTGGTTGCAAGATGTATTAGTGGTTTGAAATGAACATTAGAGTAGCTACCTGAGTAACATGATTACCTTTAGAAGTTCGATTTCATCTTTAGTCGGAGTGAACTTAATAAGGTTGTCCACTTGATCAGCATCCAGGACAGTATCATCAAGGGCAAGAATTGCGCTCTGCGCTCAATAGAAAATTGGGTTCATGCTATTAATAAACATATGCATGTAGCTGTATGGCCAAAGGAACACCACTTAAAATATATATATTTTTTTACTTCAACTAGATGTTGACAAGCTCTATGGCATAGCACGATAGCCAGGCCCACTAAACTCGCCATATTCAACAAAAACTGTATTTGGCCACCATCATTTTTCCCCATCATCTTACCATTAGGTCAGGCAGGGGCATTTTGACTTTTGTAAGCATGATTCCACAATTGTTAGCCTTGCGAAGATCAATCTGTGATAGAGAACACCTGAGGTGAGAAGAGCAGGCAGAAACACAAAGTAAAATGGCAAGGCATGAATATTAATTCATAGCTACCCACTCCAATGACATGCAAATACATCAAGATTGAACAGGCAAAGAAAAAGATCATGCGAGTCAGAAGGCCACTCTGTTGTAGCGATAAAAAGCATCTGGTGCAAAAGCACTTTTCAAGAGATGAACTGATGAAGTGCCGAAATATCTGCTTTTTCCGTTCATTGTTTGCAAAAGTTGAAGTTATAAATTCAAAAATTAAGCAGCTCTAAACAAATAAGCTAGACATAGATGAGACATAACACTACATTAATATTAACTTGTCCCATGATATGGCATGATTTTGGCAATTTATCATGTTTTTGTCACAAGTAATGATCACGTTACTGTGATGGCAGAATGAGGAAAGTTAACCATAATTAGTGAAAATCTAAAACATTACACCAGAAACATCTTTTTGCATAGATAAATTGGGTGCTAGCGCATAAAATCAACAGAGTGAAGGAGGATTGGAGATGCTCAACCATATATGAATGAAGGGCTGAAAGAAGTACTGATATCCATATCCAACTAAGAATGTGTATTTCCGGAACAGTCTTTTACTATTTCCCATATGATTTAGGGACAGGTATATGCACGTAGCAAAAGTAGATCAAAGTACTAATTGGAGAAATTGGAGTGACATACAACATAATTGGTAACACAACTCACCAGATGAATTTTCTCTGGTTTTGATCCTGAAGCACGACTGCCTGACTTATCGGAACGTCGGGCATCTGAACTTGGTAGTGTAGCGGAGAAAAGATTTTCTAGTTCTGACATGTCGAACACTGGGCCTCTGCGCAAGTCATCCAAAAGACACATTAATAATATCCTAATTCAAATGACCGCAAATAAGCTCTCTGAATATCTAAAAAAACATTGTTCTGTGAAGGGGCTGGTGAGGTACTTTGTTTCATCAGCTTTTTGTGACTCTGCCCACAGGCTACCCTGCATTGCTCTTGTTACTTTCACCCAATGCAGTGGCTTCAAATTGGACCTTCTAGATGCAACCTGGCCAGATTGAAGGCCCTTTAACATTGGACCTGAAGGAGGTGCAGGTCCACGCCCCATAGAACCAAAAAGTTTAGAATTACCACCAGGCGGTGCTGGCGGGGGTATAATTTTGCCAGAAGCTCCTTGCAGTCCACCTCCATGAGAATTGGCATCCTGTGAGAGGCTTCGAGCATTGGGCGGTGGTGGAGGAGGTGATGGCGTTGATTTTCCCATAGGACTGAATGCATGTTTTGATGAATAGCAGGGCGGCGGCGGTGGTGGTGGATTGAAAGTAGTTCCAGGTGGTGGAGGTGGAGGTGGCGCTGAAGATCTAAATGAACATGATGCAGGTGCAGGTGGTGGAGGTGGTGCAGCAGGTCGAACAGGAAATGAAGTAGAAGCAAATGGAGGTGGAGGGGGTGCAGCAGGTGTAATGGGAGATGAAGTAGAAGCAAGTGGTGGATGTATTGGTGGTGCAGGAGGTCTACCGGGAGAGCACCTTGATGGAGGCGGGGGAGGTGGGGCGGGGGGTGATCCAGACAGTCTGACAGGGAGTGAAGCAGGAGCGGGAGGGGGAAGTGGTGGCGGTGCATGAGTTCTCACAGGAGAAGGCCGAGGGGACAGTGGAGGTGGGAGTCGCGGCGGCGGTGGTGCAGCTGGCGCTTGAGTCCTCATTGAAGTTAAAGGAGTGACAGGCGCGGAAGTTGGAGGCATATGATATATATTAACAGAACCGGGAGTGATGGGCTGTGGAGGTGGAGGTGGAGGTGGAACAGAAGTTGGTAGTGATTCTATTGCAATATTGATTGAGGATTGCTGACGATGCATGGGTAGAGTACTAGCTCCTTGTGATTGAGGTGTATATTGTTTCTGCGGAGAAGATGGAAGGCCTACAACACCAAAAGAACTTTAATTATGGAAAATAAAAATGACAACTTAAAAGGTCTCCACAATCAGAGCAACTTAACCTGAATGCTCAAGAGCAGGTTGAGAAGAGTCTTTAGCTTCAGACACCATATTGGCATCCCATGACTCCAGCACAGCTGGTGTTAATGGTGGAGAAGGTGGTGGAGTAGCCTTTTTAAGAACAGGAGCACCTGTCACATGATCAATGGTTAAATCCGTTAAAACAAAATATGGTGGTAACATGAGGCTATGCATAAAGTACAAAAGAATAGCAAGACCTGTTGTTGGATGCTGTCCTGAGGTTAGTTTTGGCGTAATTTTGATTGCACCAGTCAACACCGTGGGTGAGGTTACAGTTGAAGCGCATTTCTCAGATTCACCAAATGCAGCATTGTCTTCCAACAGAGCCGTAATTCCCAGGGCTGAAGGTGCGCTATGGAATTTTGTGCAAGCTGAAAGTGATCTAGGACTAGAGTTGCCAGAAAGAGCAGAACTTGAACTAGAAATTGGAAATCGTTGCGAGATAATAGCAGTCGGTGGAGAGCGTAGACCTGAACCACACTGCTCATCAAGCTTAGCATTTTGATCATTCTGAACTGGTCCCATAGAGATCAGGGTAAAGGGAACAGCATTGTCCAGTGAAGTGGGATGTTCAGTATTACTGTCCACCTTGTGGACTGGAGAGCCAAGACTTTCTTTGACAACGGACATTCCAGCTTTGACAGGAGAACCAGTGTCCGGCTCCAATGGGGTCAGAACCTGTCCACCAATACTTTCTGTGGATTGTTTAATGCTGCTTGATTTTCGTCGAGCACTGTCAGATTGTTTTGTTGGAGAGATCAAATCAAGCCCTAACAACTCTGCTTCTTTCTTACTTGGAGACAAGAATCCTTGCCTCAGCTGTATATTTTCCGCTGATGTAAGTCGCTGGAAAAGCTGGATTGCAGCATCCCCTGTTGGATCTAGCCAGTCCACATTGCTGAACATCTCTTGAACCTTTGCAAATGCTTCAATCGGTAGACCCTCCTTTTCTCCTATGCCTGCCACCTCCATGGGATGTAACTGATTTGCAGAATCCATTTCTGAAAAGAGAACCTTAAACCACAGAAGACAAAACAATTTATCATTTTCTGCAAAACTTTGAAAGTACAATATCACTGCAACAAGTACATACCTCGGCCCTGAACTCTTTTGGGAATCGATCTTTGGCATCCCACAATATGTCAATTTCATCACGATTTAACATCAGAATGTTAGATCTGATAAAGGCTGTATTGAACATGACTCGGAACATCATTTCTTCTCGTTCCTGATCAGCATCAAGGCTAATGCATTCAAGGACAACATCACCTTGAATATGACAGTGGATGTCAATCTTAATCAGTTCACAGTCTGCCTGGGCAACAGAAAGGAAAATTGAATGACTATAACAGTGTCACAATAAGGTGGCTACATGCTAGACACAGTGTGGTGAACTTGCCAGTTCTAAAATCAGAAATAATCAACAACTAACCTTCTTGTAAAGCCGGACATATTTGCTCCTTTTGGGAGTCGAAAAGAGAACCTTAGGGGTGTTACTTGTAGCAAGTAAAGGATCCTGTCCATAAATACGGAAAATTGGTCTACATCCACCCTCCGCATTAAAGCCTGGAATGTTTCTTAGTATCACACAATCAAGAGTAAGTGCTCGATCCTGCGGTGGCCACTCTGAGCTCACGTTCCTCCGAGAGATATAATATAGGTATCTTATCTGAGAAGGCATAGGGTTTAGCGGTGACAGCAACTGAACCAGCTCGCGAGGTGCTTGCCTGTAAATCATCTCCAGTGTCCTCTGTTCACCAATGAACTGCTTTCTATACAACAGGAGTCCTGCCAACATGAAAGCAAGTACAGGCCAGCCACCACGCTCACAATGCATTATCAAGACATTTTGCTGGCCTAAAGAGAGCCAACTCTCCCCTGACCTCAAGAAATGGTGAATCATTTCTATAGTAAGGAGTGGGCATCCCTCGTATTGTCTTGGGTAGTCCATAACTATCATGTCATAACTTGACAGGATATTCGCAAGTAAACTTTGACTTTCTCCATCCCGAAAGTTGAAGACCATAAATGAAGCATCAGAAAAGTGGCTCCGAAGTTGCGCAACAATGTCGCCAATATAGCCTTGGTACTTCTCATCATCGAAGACATCAGTTGTGAAGCAAGAATCAAACACTGCAAATGGACATTTAAGGGGTAAGGAACATTTTAACAAGCAGATATAGCACTTCGCAAAACTTAGTTTGAAATGAAATGTGAAACATTATATCTTAATTTCCTGTCCACTTGTTCATGAGAGTAAATTTACAATCACCACCATCAAGTCAGCCTTGAGATCAATGAATACTTCCAAAATTTAAATCTTATAATCTTGAAATGTCTTCTGCACAAATCTCAACGCACAATGGATGGCAAAGATAGTAAGCATAATAGCATGTACAACTTTTTTTTTCATTTTTTCCTATCAATCAAGAGAGGAGAAAACAGTAACATTCATGAAACAAAAAGAAAATAATTTCAGCCAATATCATTAGAGAAACAACAAAGCAACTATATTACATATATTAGACTGTACTCATGACAAATTAAGCTTCAAACAGAAGCGAAAGTTAAGTATTAAAGGATGAATAACACAAGACATTATTGAAATCAACAACAATTTAAACTGCGGTTGAGAAAATACAGCGAAGTAGTAAGAGTGGTCAAATTAGATTCATTTGCAATCACTTTGTGGTGCAGTCGAGGCAATAGTAAATGATAACCCTACGCATAGCTGCCTTACTATTTACTAATAAATAAAAAATGCACAGTACACATCGCAAAAGTAGCTGCAATCCTATAATGTCACACATCAGGTGTTTGATCCACAACAAAAATAACTAGAGTGCAATGTAGGATATGGACCTAATGCCTGGTGAAGTAACCTCTGTACATTAAGCATCACATATTGCACCCACATGAGTAACACAGCGTCCGACACAAGTTGCGCTGCAAATGATAGAAATGCAGACAAAAGCTTGTTTTGTTACAGACTTACTCCAACGCGATTCTGACATTTCTGCTCTAACAAAAGTTACAAATTTGACGTCATGTAACAGCATTGCCGCTGGAGCACAGTTGCTAAAGCGCCATAACAACTAAAATTCCCTGAGTCTTTATCTAGAAACAGAGCTAAAGCTTCCTAAGTCTTTCTCGTTCACCAAACCAAAGTGAAGACCACACGGCAAACCAAATGAAAACAAAATGCAAGAACCAATGGTTCATTTCCCACAATGCCCTGCATTACCCAGGACATTCCACCACGCTATTCAAGAATCCGGAATGACAGATACTGAATCACACCAAGCACATAGCAATAACACCCCGTGAAAATACACATTGACATGGAAGACGCGATTGAGAGGGAAAGGTTAGCCGCGGGCGCACTTCGCAAAACTTAGTTTGAAATGAAATGTGAAACATTATATCTTAATTTCCTGTCCACTTGTTCATGAGAGTAAATTTACAATCACCACCATCAAGTCAGCCTTGAGATCAATGAATACTTCCAAAATTTAAATCTTATAATCTTGAAATGTCTTCTGCACAAATCTCAACGCACAATGGATGGCAAAGATAGTAAGCATAATAGCATGTACAACTTTTTTTTTCATTTTTTCCTATCAATCAAGAGAGGAGAAAACAGTAACATTCATGAAACAAAAAGAAAATAATTTCAGCCAATATCATTAGAGAAACAACAAAGCAACTATATTACATATATTAGACTGTACTCATGACAAATTAAGCTTCAAACAGAAGCGAAAGTTAAGTATTAAAGGATGAATAACACAAGACATTATTGAAATCAACAACAATTTAAACTGCGGTTGAGAAAATACAGCGAAGTAGTAAGAGTGGTCAAATTAGATTCATTTGCAATCACTTTGTGGTGCAGTCGAGGCAATAGTAAATGATAACCCTACGCATAGCTGCCTTACTATTTACTAATAAATAAAAAATGCACAGTACACATCGCAAAAGTAGCTGCAATCCTATAATGTCACACATCAGGTGTTTGATCCACAACAAAAATAACTAGAGTGCAATGTAGGATATGGACCTAATGCCTGGTGAAGTAACCTCTGTACATTAAGCATCACATATTGCACCCACATGAGTAACACAGCGTCCGACACAAGTTGCGCTGCAAATGATAGAAATGCAGACAAAAGCTTGTTTTGTTACAGACTTACTCCAACGCGATTCTGACATTTCTGCTCTAACAAAAGTTACAAATTTGACGTCATGTAACAGCATTGCCGCTGGAGCACAGTTGCTAAAGCGCCATAACAACTAAAATTCCCTGAGTCTTTATCTAGAAACAGAGCTAAAGCTTCCTAAGTCTTTCTCGTTCACCAAACCAAAGTGAAGACCACACGGCAAACCAAATGAAAACAAAATGCAAGAACCAATGGTTCATTTCCCACAATGCCCTGCATTACCCAGGACATTCCACCACGCTATTCAAGAATCCGGAATGACAGATACTGAATCACACCAAGCACATAGCAATAACACCCCGTGAAAATACACATTGACATGGAAGACGCGATTGAGAGGGAAAGGTTAGCCGCGGGCCCACGCACCGTAGACGCGCTCGGTGATCTCCAGCAGCCCGTCGGGCGGCTTGCGGTAGAAGAACTTGCGGAAGAGCGCCATCCCTCGTCCGGAGCCAGATCTCTCCGTCGCGCTCGCCACGCGACGCCCGAACGAGCCTGAAGCCGCCAACGCCAGATCGTAGCGCAATGTGGGCCGCGGGCGGCACAATGCGGGGGGAGATTGCCGCGGCGTGAAGGGAAAGGAACCGCGAATGCGCGCGCCCTGACTGGCGCACGTCGTTGCTTCGCCCGGGCTCTAGGTTTTGCAGCCTTCCGCTTCCGCCCCCTTGTCCTCTCTTTCTCTCTCTCTTCTTCAGGTGTATGTGTGAGAGAGGGATTTTTCTGGTCTTTTTTAAAGCTTTTTTGGGTGGGGCGTTTGATCTTTCGGAGTGAGCTAAGATTTGGCGAGATGGCGTTTGTCGCGCTCAGGTGTGACCGTGTGAGGAAGGAGACGGAGCTGTCCTTTTCCGCGTTGCCCTTTTTTTTCTATTGCTGGTCCATCTACTGGGCGTGATGTGACGTGGCAGGTTATCGTTGAGCGCTCAGGGAGCTGCGTTACGGCTACCGATGACCCTCGTGCTTTATCGCTCGCTGAATGGTGGGACTGCGGTGTCGGTGGCAAGGTTTGAGCAGATTGTGCTTGTGCGGGTACGTGGCGGCCAACTGGGTGTTCTGTGTTCAGTGGCACGAGCACATCATTTGCTTTGTACGGAAAGATTGTTCAGTGCTTGTGCCGTTGTGCGGATACGTGGCGGCGGTCTGGTCGGTGTTCAGTGGCACAGCCGCATACTCCATCATTTTCTTTGTACGGAGATTGTTCAGTAACCTTTTCAGCACGAGGCAATCTCATTTTAACCTTTACTGATCATGGTCTCATGGAGAGATCAATATCATCATGTTGCCAATTTATTCAATCACCTTCCATGGCTGAGTATACCAAGCTAGAAGTTCCAAGGTGTTTGATTTGCAGACCCAATTCAACATATTGCAAAAAAAAAAATTCTGACAGAAATACAGAATCAAGCATGTGCAGGCAACAAATAAAATCATGATAGAACAATCAAGCAAACACATATCAAGGAATATTTTATCTGAGCTTCAATTACTCATCATTATGAGACCAAATATGTGTTTGTTGTATGAGAGTCTAAAATTTAGAGAGGTCTAAGAGCAGGGCTACTAGTTTAGCCAACTGCTGGCGAAGAGGAATGGACATGTCACTTGGAGCCTTCAACATAGCCCCTTAGGCTGGTGGAGTGTATTAAAGAGCAAGTATTTAAATGCTTGCATGTAGATACAATCAAGTGTGATTTAGATCTTTGTGGCCATTTCGGAAACAACATAAACCAGACGTAGTATGCTCATCCGGGAGCCATTGGGATATGCCAAAAGGAGTTAGAATGTTCGTGAAATTGTTTCAGCTCAAATTGGCATAGCCGGGTGTTTAATCGAGAAGCAAAATTGGCATAGCTCAGCGCTCGTATACATGTTAATGCAAAGCAAAACCACAAATCACCAAAACAAATGATCTGTTTGGCACTTAGCCTGTCAAGGACAGGGAAAGCAAGGATACGTTCGGTTCCTCGATCCCCTTTCTCTTTGCTTCTTCCGCCACAAGGATTTCAAAGTGAAGACTTGTTGGAGGTCGATTAGAGGCTGAGGAAGCACAAATCCAACTATATGTTCCTCGATTTGCCGGCGGAAAAGATCAATTTGGGTGGTGAGAACTTGATTTGATGGTGTGCTGCTAGATCGGAGGGAGGAAAGTCAGAGGTCCTATTCATCCTCAACTCCTCATGGCTGCGCGCCTTGAGCCGATGAACCGGCCATGCAAAGTGAGCGAGAGCAGGGGATCGGAGGAGGATGAAGACGCCGATGTACTCGCCCGCAGCGGGCCGCAAGCGGGCGCACTTAGGAGCGGGCACAAAAACCGATACCCAAACACCGAAACCAAAAAAAACCGAGACCGAGACCGTAAAAACCAAAATTTCGGTCTTTGGGTAATTGTTTGGGTACTAGTCTTAGATAACCGAATTTTATTTTTCAATTTCGGGTAGCACCTTTGGGTACGTGAACTACCCAAAATACCCGAATTAGTATGACAATTGTAGAATTTAGCACATAGACTTATGCAATGGTCACATTGTATCCTTTGTTACTTATTCATCATATTACCATATTCATGTTTTTTCTAATTTATAATGGTAACTCATTATCAAGTTGATTGCATAGTGTATTTTCGGTATAATCAAGTTGATTTTCTTTCTTTTTTTAGAATTAGTGCTAAATTTGGATAGTTTGGGTATAACCGAAGACCGAACCGAAATTTAGGTACCCGAAGTTGTCGGGTACCTAAATTTTTGTTGTCATTTCGGGTAGCAATTCTAGATAACCGAAAATTTAAAAGACCGAAAAAACCGGACCGAAACATTGGGTATGACCGAACGCCCACCTCTAGGCGCACCTGCCTCGGTTACGCCGCTTCAGGCGGGCGAGTCGCGAAACGCCCGCCTTCTTCTCTCTGGCTCTTCCACCTCGGACTCAAATGACGTGCCTTCTCATTTAGCCTGCTGACTGTACTTTATAATACTTGCTCTAAACAAAAAGAATCTTATCATTTAAGAGTATTAATTATAAAACTAACTACAGAACCCCTGGTCTAATTCGCGAGACAGATATAATGAGAGTACTTAATACGTGATTAAATGATGGTTACTGTAGCATCATGGTAACAAACATAGACTAATTAGGCTCATTAGATTCGTCTCGTAAAGATGTACCCATCTGTAAAAAGTTTGTCATTAGACTTTATTTAGTACTCTTAAATAATAAGATTCTCGGTCTAAATTTTAGAGGGTTTAAAGCAACGAGCGCACCCCAAGATAATAAACAAGAAAACAACAATAGTAGAAACGTCTGCCTAGTTAAACATAGGAGGTAAAAAAAATAGAGCCAACAACATCAAAAGTTCAAACAATAAGACAACATAGACGATAGGTTTCACATGTTTTGGTTAAGCATTTAATTCTAATACTTGCTGCTTTAGCTCTCATCTTTACGAATAAAGTGGGTTGTTGCATGCTTGAAACCATGGTGACATTAGTTTCCACCACATATGGCTACCACTGTAAAATGACAATCAAGAAGAAGTTATCAAAAAATAAATTTCCTTCAGTTTCTCTGTGAAGACCCATGTATGAAGAAGTGCGCTAATACACAGAGGACAGAGCAAAACAATCTCCCAAACAAAACAGTCCCAATTTGGCCATCTATGTTTCTGCCAGAAACCCCGGTAGCACTTGCATTCCAATCGGAGGAGCAAGGAGTGAGAGTGACAGCAGAGAAGGAAGAACACCAATGACAGCAATAAGTTGGACAGCTGGAGCATGCAGCTAGCTATACATGAACGTCTCACTGTATAAGAATGAACCAATGACTGTTACACCCCAGACAAGGAACAGAATCAGAATCTATCGCTTTTACACATCTTTATACATCTGCAGCGCATTTGCTCTCAATAATTGTCAGATCAAGCCTAGGCTTTGTGGTATATATGTTTTTCAACTGTACTGATCAAAACTATACATGTAATTGCAAACAAATTCCAAAGGGGCTGAACACTTGTAACAGCACTGTTCGCACTTGATCTGCTACTCATCGGAGGAGGGAGTCCAGCATCCTGCAGGGGGACTGTCCCGGAACAAATGGCCAAGAAAGTGAACAACAGAGAATTTCATGGATATGCATAGATGCTAGGACATATATAACAGCAGCAACTTAATCAACAAATCGAATCACCAATTGCGCGATGACGCACTTGTAGGGTGCAGTAAGCACTTGTCAGGCTGCCGTACTATGTAGATTTGATCTCCCATACTGTTCTCGCCATATGCGTCCTGGTTACGGTGCCATGTCCACAAGGCATATGTTGAATTCAAAACCTGTATGCACATACATGCCAAATACATGTCAGACCCAAAAAATTAGTGGTAAAAAGAAAACACAACACGTTTTACACAAAAATATCTATTACATTACGCACATCAACAAATGGTCAGGAGGAAATCAACGTATGGCTCGCAGGTGTAGCTAGCATGACTGAATTCTGCAGTCGGATTATTGAAGAAACAGAGGGTTGAGAACCCATTTCAAGTGAAGGGAGTAACCTCGAGGATTCCATGACCAAAACTGCTCTCTCTGAATGCACTCCATTCCGGCTGTCGGTCCCAGCAAAACTTTCCCTTGGCAGGGCCAGAAGTGAAGTTGAGATGACAGATTCCACCGAATTCAGGGTGATTATCACCTGGTGAGGGACACTTTCCAGGGTCATCTGCATGATCGATGTCGATTTTCTCAATGTTACCTCCATCTCCAACGGTGATGTAAACCGGGCCACATGGATCCAATGTGTAGTTGAATACTCGGTTCATCCTTTCATATGCGTGTACCTTTAGCATCCAAGTGTAGAATAGAAAAAAAAAGGTTAGTTAATTACCTGAATCAATTCAAGACACAGTGATAGTCTAAATGGAAAATGGTCTTCGTCCAGCTGGTATCAAAGGATCTCAATATCGATAAAGGTTCCATGATAGACGATATATTGAAAACAGAATGCACACATGTTGAAGAAAAAAAAAGAAGAAGTTGAATGCATACTTACATGTCCTGAGAAAACAATGTCAACACGATGCTGGTACAAGAGCTCTTCCATTTCCTGTCGCATGCACTCAAACTCCTGGTAGTGGGAGGCATAGCTGTTATACCACGGCGCGTGCCAAGCAGCCACAACCCAAGGCGTGACTCGCCGATCGACTCTCTGCAAATCCCTCTCCAGCCACGAATACTGAGCTCCTGCAGACAACAATGCAGATAGGATATATTACGCTGTCAGCTGGCTGTGAATGTAACGAGATCGCAGTTCTACAACCTCTGGTAGGTAGTAGTACAGTCAAGCAAGGCAAGCCATGAAGACGAAATCAACAACAGCAAGCTAGTGAGCATTTGTTTTAACCTGTGCGGTTGTAGTCCACGTAGGCGCCGAGCATGATGAAATGGATGCCGCCGGCGTCGAACGAGTAGTAGAACTTGGTGTTTGATCCGGACTCCTCGGACGGAACAGCGAACCGCGCCAGGTAGGACGCGAAGGTCGCCGCGCCGCCGTGGCCCTGCGGCTCGATCTCGTGGTTCCCCTCGATCACCATCATCGGGATCTTGGACGTAATCGGCTCCATGAACCTGATTAAAGTAACCCATGGATGCAGACATTCCCAACGCAATTGTTAAAACTGGCCACATGAGCCATTTACTGAAAAAGAAATGAAAGGGACTGATCGATCAACGATTGCAGCTGACACAGTCGTTTATGGATAGAAAAGTCATGGTTTTGGGAATCATCGAACATCGATCACTGAAGAAAGAAACGATGAAAGCAGTCGACCGACTAGTTAAGTGAAGTTACCTTCCCCATCCGTCCCATCTGGGCTGGTAGGTCTCCCGGATGGGCGCGTCGGGGAAGGCGCAGGCGAAGCATGGCAGCCGGTGGTGCGGTACTGGTCGGCGTAGGCCATGTCCCCGACGACGAGGAGCAGCGCCGGGTCGTTCCGCGCCAGGTGGTCGACGGTGGCCGTGGAGTTCCCGGTGAGCCCGAGGTCGCCGACCACCGCCACGCGGCGCGGGTACG
>LAPY01003332.1:36220-46530 GCA_000970635.1 Eragrostis tef | reverse complement strand
TGGGGGCGGTGGCGGCGGCCATCAGCGAGGAAGAGGGGAGCGGGAAGCGGAAGCACGGTGGGGGATTGTGGTTAGCTGGGTGACGGTGACGTGACGTATATACGTGAGGCTGACTGGGAGTGACTGAAAGGTGGGACCGGCCACGCGAGTGACGCGGAACGCAAAAAGTTGTTAGTGCGCCTGGTTAGTAGGATAAGCACGTGAGCATGCGAAAGCCCGTTTGTGCGTCCAGGTTCGTTGAACGGATTCAGGTTAAAATGGCACGTCTCGTGCGATTTTGCTGGTGGTACCATCACTCTCCGAGATCGGCGGCGAGGATCTTGCGTTTGGTTTACGGTTAGTGTTCGAGAGCATGTTCTCCAAAAGAGCACCCACTTAATGCACCGGTCACCAAGGTCCATTGGGCTCAAGCACCTTTCGTTATTGAGCTGCACGAACTGGTTGTAGTAATACGTGATACTCTCTTTGTTTTTAAATTAATGTTGTCGTTGATAACAAAATATTTAATAAATTTTAAACTTTTTTGAATAAGACGAACGGTCAAACGTAACTTAAAAAGTCAACGACAACATCAATTTAAAAACGAAGGTAGTACATGATACTACTGGAGTACATTGAGACCTTTTTTTGAAAAATAACTATATGTCTATTTTTTTTGCGAGGGAATAACTATATGTCTATATGGTGAATATATAGTGAATTCAACTATGGGTGAGTATGACTACATATCGAATGTCGTGACAAGCACATAACGACAGTTTACTCGGCCATTCTTATCATCAAGGCATGGGAAGCGTCTTATCTGAGTCATGGTAATTTCATCATTCTACTTTTTCAAACAAAAAAGGCATTTTATTTTGTTTATTTCATCTAGAGAAATACAAGTTCAAGTAATACAACTTTGAAAGTTCGTCCAGCTAGATGAGGGATGTTGCAACAAAATATCCATATAAAATTTCGCAAAAAAAAAAAAACAGTCGGATTACTCCAAGCAATGTACTAGTATCTCCAACTCAGTACTCTGAAGACTATCAGGCACATCTCTAGTGCGCCTGTCCAACTCCCATGAAGATTTGAAGAGAGTTCTATATAAATTGCTAACAAGCAGAGTGTGGTTAGATTATATTGATAATGCCAGTTCCCTACATGGGACGTGAACATGGTTTGAAGAGAATGAAAAAGAGATCAACATCACCAATAGGCAACCAGGAAGAACCGAGAAGGACCTTTGTGGTAAGAGCCGAGAAGAGGGTCAAAATCAGGAAGCGTGAAGGACCGTGTGGTAAGAGCCGAGAAGCTACAAGGGTGCAGGCAGAACGCTCCAGGGGCATATCTGTGAACTAAGAACTCGCCACTAGGGACTAGTGCAGAAAATCGCAAAAAAATTTGGACCATTTCTCAAAGACGATAATATCGGAGGTAAAAAAAATGCACAATATGCATCAAAGCAAATGCTAACAGAGTGAAGCCACGAGATACGCCAATAGAACACACTGCTACAAACCAGTGAGCTAATGAGGACCCCAAGAACGAACACAGCTGTACATAAAAAAGTCTACAAAAGGACCGAAATGCAAGAAGCAACAAGGGTTTGTGTTTAGAACGGGAGCTCAAGGGCTGTGATGCCTCCCTTGCAAAAAAAAAGGGGGCTGTGATGCCTGACAGCCTAAGGGCATATCTGTAACAGTCAGAGGAAACTCAAGGATTGAAAAGAAAGAATTGCGGGTCAAAACATAGGAGGAAAGTTTCACTGGAGGGCCTAAGCTGAAATAAACAAGTTCCGTGGTTGGTCCTAGTATAAGAAACCTTCCGAGGCCCCGATTGTGAAGAAAACTGGAGCGAAGGGGGCAAACTGCGAGAAAAGGCTGAGCGGAAGGGCCTATCTGCAAGAGAAACCGAGAGCGCCAAGGACCAGTGCATAAAATCGCAAAAAAATTTGGACCATTTCTCGATTTGTGCGTGTCATCCTTGCGCAGGGGCCATGCTAATCTTCTCTGTATCGTTCCAATTTTATCGGATGTCTCCGAAGAGACAGAGCCGAGGTCTTCGTTCGAGACTATAAGCTGGTCTTAATCATCTTGGTTTAGCGGTATGGTGCTAATCGTCGAGTTCTGCTGCTCTTCCGCCCACATGCAGGCTGCATTGCGTACGTGGGCTGGTTCCGTTTGGACAGCCCAACTTACGGAGGCAGATGGGCTTTTCGGCCATTAAACCTGGTAGGCTGCGATGGGCTGGTGTTCTTTCGACGACCCAATTTAACCTTTCGAATCACAGAACGAAAAATGAAAAAACGCAAAGAAAAACAACCCAAGCTATCAACCAACCAGATTCATCTGCTTAAGTGCTTAACGAATGAAGTTGGAAAAAAAGAGGGTAGTCAGCTTCCAGAATCTTGAATGTTCCAATCTTTCAACTGCGGCTCATAATCGTCTCTTGTTCTAGATCGCCGGATTGTGCAGGGTGATTAGACAGGTCGTCATCCGCACAGGGAAGAGGAACAAACAACTCATGGACTGATCATGCAGCCGCTGAATTGTCTTGGCTGTTCAGAGAGGGAAAATAACTGCATCGATAACGATCCTTCTTCTCTTGTCTTGCTGTTGACATCGGGTGGTCACCGGAATCAATGGAATTCAGAGTTGAACCGTTTCTTAAGAGACGAGACCTTGATAAAAGCATGGACTTCCATCTCCATGGACAAACACACAAGCATGTTTTTTTTTTCTTTTGATCCTAAACACACAGGCATGTTACACAAAGAGAGAAAGGGACAGTTCGCGCAAAGTGTTTCTGCATCGTTCATGTGATGTTCCTATCCGAGGAAGACAACACGGTTAGAGAGTACTTTGACGCACAGTTTCACCTCCATGGACAGACACACTGACGTGCCACGGAAAGCGGCATCTCCAGAGTCCAGAGCACACTCACTCTTCGACATGGCTCATGATAAACACATGCAGAGGGCTCTTTTCTTTCTCGCATCATTGTGAAATTGCAAACACAGCGGCAGCATACAGACGACAAGCCCATCAGAGAATGTCGGCGCTGCCTGTGCTTGCCCTGTCCAACGCTGATCTAGGACAGTACTACAGTACAGATGCTTTGCCTAATTCTGACTTTTCTGCCCTCCTTTTCTTTTCATTTTCTGCAGCTTGCTTCCTTCATGGTCGTGTCATGATCCCATCTCGTTCCCTTGCACCGGTAACCTCTCGATCGTTGCATTTGTTTATTCGATCAGCTAATCATCTCGCCAACTCACATGCGAATTATAGGCAGGAAGGAGGCAGCTGGAGTTAGGTAAAGAGATGCTTTTTCTCGTTCTAGCCCCTGGAATCTTGATCATGAACACTCGAGGCCTCCGATTCGGAGATGGGAAAATGAAAGCAGAGCGTAAATTGCAAAAATGAAACAGAGGGAATATATTTTCATACGAACTTAATGTTGGATGAGAACTCTTTGACGTTTGTTGTTTGATGGAATGGAGAAGAGTGTCATCGTCATCGAGCTAATTAAAGGTGTGAAATTGAGTGATGCTGAAAGCATGGGAATTTGCCAAATTCTTTCCTTCACATCCAAGTGTTCCTTAGTGTCAGGAATCAGAACTATCAGCCGTTATTCTAGTACCATCGCCGAAAGAAAAAAGGATACGAAGAAAAAAGAAAAGCAGTTTTCTAGTGCATGTGTTTGCCAGTGTACTATACAAGCTGGAGCAAGCAAATACGGAGTACATTCTACTGGTTTTATTGCGTCACTCATTGACGACTGAAGACAGTAAATTATACCAAGGGCTGGTTTGCAATTCTGTCACAGAAAATCACACGATTGCCCACGCCGGAACTTCGAAACGTGGAGCGCTTAGCTTGAGTGCAAAAAAGGCAATCCACCGGTGGAAAAAAGGAAAGTCCGGACAAGTAAGTCCTTGTCAGCACCGCAATTTCTCCTCACAATTATTATTCCACTCCCTCCTCAACTGACGGCTACGGTGGACTACCAATAAAGTATACACTCACGTACCTGGCTAGTGCTAATCCCCTCTGCAGCTTCCATATTCGTTGTCCTCGTGGCACACTGTTTTGGTGTTCTCTCTCCTCCTAATCATAGGACCAGTCTAATCCTCTACGAACAGTTTTATATACTACATGCAGTGTACATTCGAACGTACTGTAGTGCAGTATAAACGCAAATTATTAATTTCTACGGGATACACGTTTGCTAGTATAAAAATTACTCCATCTGCTCATAAATTGTTGTCAGACAAGAAATCTAGTAGCTCAAAATCAAACTAAACCATGTTCTAATCCCAACAATTGATCGAAGTGGTACGAGTATAAATGTATCTTTTCAGATGTATAATCCATGCATATACGAGTAGTGAGGCTTGGGGTAATTTGCCTCAGCAGTGACCCCAATTAACTAAGCATGTTCTTTTCAAAAAGCAGACCTCACCATAGTCAATTTCCACAGAAACAAACCACCGACGAGGGCGAAACAAAATTTAAATAAAACAATGAAAGACGGTGCAAAGGAAAGGAGGAGCACCGCAGATTAATCAATCGCCACTAATCAACTCCAGAACGCCACTGATTAACCAACTAAGCAAAGCTCGTGGCCGCTGCTAAGCTGTCCGTGCAGCACCGCGCAGCATTGTTTAATTGGTGCCGCGTCCCTGTCCGGCCACCGGGTGGTGGTTCGTCTCAGGGTTGGCCGAGCTGCGAAAGCGACCGCCCTTCCTCCGCCTCCTCTTCTCCTCCTCACCCCCTTCTCGCCGCCTCGCCAAGGACCAAGCTCAGCCACGCCCTCCTCCTCCTCCACCCATCGCCTCCGCGCCGGAAAGGCTCTCCCTTTCCGCCCCGTTCTTCCAAAGAATAATTACTCTGCCGCGGAGGTGAGCACTGCGCCATCTTCTTCCTCCTCCTCTTCAGTTCTTCCTCGCCGGACCGCTGAATCCGAGCAGCTCGTCTGCTCTCCCTGTCCGTATGGAGGCACGAGCAGGCCTACAGTTCTAGACGGAGTAAATTTTGTTCTGGGCATGTCGCGTTGCTTTTGGCGATTCTGGCGGCGTAAAAAGCTTTCTTTTCCTGGGGCACCGTGAAGGGTGAAATGGTTATCTATTGGTCGGCCGAGCTCAGTTTGAAATCCTCTCGCGTGGTGCTCGTGTCCTACTGTACTGGCTTCGTCGTTTCGTTGCTGCGTGGCTGCGCAATTGGATCCGACCGAACTCCTACTGATTTGGTTGGCGTGCTGGGCGCGGTTTGGGATCAGGTCGGGGACTTGGGATCGCGTGTGAGGGCAAGGCCAGGTGGGGATGCTCGTCGGTAGCTCGTTGAATGATCCATTGCCTGGATGAGAAATCTGTTTTTCTTTTCCTTTTCTGGAAAACTTTTGAATTTTCGGTGCTCAGCCGGATAACCCGGGCTTGATTCTTGCCTTGCTCTGCTCAATTTACGGAGGCTCTCCAGTTTCCATACTTATTTTATCCATTTCTTTCCATTGCGTTGCTGTTTCGGCAAGAACTGGAAAGGGATTGCTGCTGAAGGCTGGAACCCCTCCATTCAGTCTGAGCAGCCTCTTGCAAGCGGAGTTCTTCCACTCGGTTCTGTGGACGCTTTTGGAACTCTGCTCTGTTCGTGAGTTGTCTATTGATGTCATGGCCTTGATCATTTGTTGGACATTATAGTTCAGTTTGATCTGTTAGACGCTCGGCATCTTCCAGAAGCCCACTGTGCTTTCCTACCGCCGCTTCTCTTGCTGCTCTGTGCCCGTTGACTGCGTTCAAAGATTTCGTATGTTTGTTTCGTCGCGTCCATATATTTCGTATGTTTGTTTCGTCGCGTCCAGAGGTTCCGGTGTTGTTTGCTCCTCTGTTCCTGTATGTAGCTCATCTGGATCCATTGTTGTTTTACATCCTTTTCCAGTTTTTCCCTGTACTCGTTGCTTCGATCTCCTGTCAGTTTGGCATCCTGTGTGGTTGAGGTTTGTGGTTTCCTTGTAACTTGAATAATTTCCCTCATGACGATTGATACCGGGGGATACCTTTGGCAGTGAATTATTCGGTATTTCGATTGTTTGTTGTGATTCTTAGTTTGGTGGCCAATAGTGTTTCTTTTTGTTGTTTGCCGGGGTGCACTAAGTTTTCTCTTGTACTGTTATTTGAACTGTAGATGCAGTGACGTTTCGCCAATTTATGCCTGAGACAAACAGCATTGTGATTTGGGACAGCAGACATCTCATTTGTGCAATGTTTGGTTCTTTGCTGCTTATTCAGGCCAACTAAGATATCAGCTGGGGGAAAATGGCGGTTGGTGGAACTCAGCCAACGCTTAGGAAGTATCTTGGTGCCCTCAAGGACACAACAACTGTGAGCCTAGCAAAAGTGAATAGTGATTACAAGGTGAAAGCATTTTCATGAACATTCTGAGCGACATTGAAAATTTTTCATGTTCAGACATTCACCACTCTTGCTGCGGACTTATTATTTTTTCCCTACAACAGGAACTGGACATTGCAATTGTCAAGGCTACGAACCATGTTGAGCGTCCATCAAAGGAGAAGTACATAAGAGGTATTGGCATATCCACTGAAATGCTAATTCCAATTCGAAACTGCATCCTATGACTCAATCTTCATATTTTTTGGATCTAATTAAAAAGCATATTTGATATATAGTAGAACCTTCTAGTTTGTTGAACACTAAGATCTCTCATGCTTGAAATTCATTCGTTCCCTGTACATGATTTTGCTGCTGTTAAGATAGTGAATATTTTTTCTTTCAGATAAATAATAGTTGGCTCATCATTTTTATTTGTTTGCAGAAATTTTTCATTCGATTTCTGCTGCAAGACCACGGGCAGATGTAGCATACTGCATTCATGCCCTTGCCAGGCGTCTTTCAAAGACACGCAACTGGGCGGTATGGCTACATTTTTCACATAATTTCGTTAATGCTTTCCTTTTAGTCGTCTTTTATAATACATTTCATGGGTGGTATGTTACAAAAGTAGTACTGATGAACGTTTTCATTGATCGTTTATTGATCAGGTTGCACTGAAGACATTGATTGTCATACACCGTGCCCTACGAGAGGTTGATCCAACTTTTCGTGAAGAGCTTATCAATTATGGCAGATCTAGGTCTCATATGCTGAACATGTCCTACTTTAAGGATGACTCTAGTGCAGAAGGTACTAGGTGCTAGTACTATTCTGGTACAGTCTGTTGAAATATAGATTCTGACTCAAAAATTTTCTTATTTGTTTCTGTTTTCCCGTTCAGCTTGGGATTATTCTGCATGGGTGCGCATTTATGCTCTATATTTGGAGGAGAGGCTTGAATGTTTCCGAGTGCTGAAGTATGATGTGGAAACAGACCCTCCGGTACGTACATCCAGCGCTGGTGCTTATTTACTCTTGTTTCCAACACTTACGAGACTGTTTGACATTTGCATGTTTACATTTTCATGTCATGCAGATAACTCTTTGTTACATATCACTGAAACATATTATTGAATGACACCATATTCTTGTAATTTTAGAGAAGAATGCTCCAGCTCTGTCCTTATCTTGTGCATTCTAGGGACATAAGTGAACCTTCTTTCTTTACATGAAATTTGTGCTACCACATGAAAAAAATGGTTACAATTATATATAGCAACTTAGTTTTGAATCTCCATTTTCGTGTGTGGCCAAGGAAACCATGCAGTTTCTTGTGTAAACTCATTAAATTTTACAAATTTGGTTTTGGTATCCTGCATCCAGCTATTAGCCATAAAAGTAACTTTGTTCCTTTTTTCCTTGACTGGAAGTGAAGGTTCCTTATCATGAGACAGTAATTCCCAACATTAGTCTTTCTAAGTGTATGGAAAATTTGATATCTGCAGAGGACTCGGGACCTCGAAACCGCTGCATTGCTTGATCATCTGCCGCCATTGCAACAACTCCTTTTTCGGCTCCTTGCTTGCCAGGTAGTTAGTCCTTTTGCTACTAATTCATGTACGATTTGACCAGTTTCTATCTACCTGTAATGCCATTTACACATTCAATTCTATTTGCTAATTGCTAAAATTGTGTAGCCACAAGGAGCGTCGTCTTACAATGTTATAATCCAGCATGCACTTTCAATGGTAAGTGCCCAGTTCCTTTCTTTTCGTTTTAAAAGATGCTTCCTTCCTTTTGAGCAGTATACTAGTGGTCTTCAGCCCAGGATTTTATATCAATTCCTTTCTTTTCTTTTTAAAAGATGCTTGCTTCCTTTTGAGCAGTGTACAAGTGGTCTTCAGCCCAGGATTTTATAAAACTTCTTTTTGTGCATTACTGGTAGGTTGCTTTAGAGAGTGTTAAGATCTACACCGCCATTAGTGATGGAACAATCAATCTGGTTGATAAGGCGAGCTTTCTTGTGCTTAAGACCTTGGTTAAATTGTACAATCTGCTAAGCGATTGCTATGTTCGTTCAACTTTTCTTATAAATATTTCCTGTTACAGTTCTTTGAGATGCAAAGAAACGATGCTGTTAGGGCACTCGATATATACAAAAGAGCAACAAATCAGGTATATTTCTATCACTTTTCTTTTCATGATTCCTTAATTAAATAGTTTATTGGACTATTTTTCTTTGCTTTTAGTACCACGTAATACATATACTTGATAGAGCATAAAGAAGATGTAGCTATATATTAGGTGAGTTGCAATAGGACTATAGGAGGACTTATTCATTCAATTTGTTTGGAGACTACTGTTGTTTGAACCTATTATGATTTTGTGCGTAGCCAGTTTACCTTTTCTGATAAAAGACATGGAACATATTCGTGGGGCAAGCCGCTCAGTATTTTTTTTTTACCATTTCCATCCCTCGTTATCTCTTTTTTATTATTATTGAGGATTATCAGCACATGAACACTGAAAAATGTATGCTGTTGAGTATCAACACCTTTTGATAATGTTTTAGATATCTGTTAGTATTGGTTAAGCTAATCTCGAAGCACAAGAGATTTGTCAGTCTTCACTTTATGTTGTGATCCCTTTCCAAACTCAAATTCTGAACTACCGATCCGTTCCTTGAATTTATGTTGAAGGGATGATATACATGCTGACTGCTATTAATTTATTTGCTCATTTCCTTTTTCATATCTTCGTGGCTCGCAGGCTGAGAAACTATCAGAATTTTACGAAGTATGTAAAACTATTCATGTTGGGCGTGGTGAGAAGTTCTTAAAAATTGAGCAGGTTTGATATTTGTTCCATGAGTTCTATCCTAGTTTTTGTCCTTTGCTTCCAATTACTGACAATTATTGACTTCCTGCAGCCTCCAGCTTCATTCTTACAGACTATGGAGGAGTATGTAACAGATGCTCCAACTATGGCTCAAAAGGTTCGAAAACTATTGATATCTGAACTCACTTTTGGATAGGATGTTTCGAACTCGAGCAAGCTTCATTCAAATATCAGAATGCCAACAATCACAAACATTACGGGTCCAGTTAGAAGCAATTTCAGAAGCATACTAACAGAAGTTTTGCTCGCTTTTAGGCTGTACTGGCGATAGAATACAAGAAAGAGCCAGTGGAGGAAGAAAAGCCAGCTTCACCTCCGCCGGCTCCAGAACCAGAACCAGCACAGGAGCCCGAGCCCGAACCAGAACCAGTAAAAGAGGAACCACCGGCAGATGAACCAACAGATTTGCTGGTAACTTCTGTGCCACTGAAACTCGGCCACAATTCAAGTATCCACACGTTAATGTCAACTCTTCTTTTATCCCGTTAGGGTCTGAACGAAACGCACCCTGCTGCGGCCGAGATAGATGAGAAGAATGCTTTGGCGCTGGCAATCGTTCCAATAGGTAAATTTCATGTGAATGAAAATTTGTCACACCATTTTTTTTTCCTTTTCTGACTGGACACACCAGTTGGAATTGATTAACTGAGAGGCATGCCCTTTACTCTTTGCTTGTTGTGCAGATGATGCTCCCAAAGCTGCTCCTGCTACTTTCGAAAATGGAGTCACGGGCTGGGAACTGGCCCTTGTCACGGCACCAAGCTCGAATGAAACTGCTGTTACCTCAACCAAGAAATTGGTAGGCTACTGAAACTGTTTTCTTGTCAAACTTAGAATTTTTCAGAGACAGCGCAGCACCGCTTACAGCGTCATGGCTTGCAAATCTTTCTTCGCCCAATTTATTCATCAACATTTGAATGTATCTGCAGGCTGGCGGGCTGGACCTTCTCACCCTCGACAGCTTATACGACGACGCGAACCGAAGAGCGAGCCAGACCGCGAGCTACAACCCCTGGGAGGCCCCGGCCGCCGCCCCCGCCGT